>CM050168.1:145207871-145282871 GCA_027410445.1 Discoglossus pictus
GAGAGCTCCAGTGGCACAGGGACAGGGGGATATGAGGGCACCTGCAGACAGGGAGTAGGACCTTGATGTGGGTGATCAGCTGATGGGGGGGCCAGATGAGAGACCCCTAGAGGGTGTGGCACATGAAGTGGGGGCTCCTGCACAGCCAGACCCACAGGGGGGTGAGCAGGCCCAGGAGCCTGCCAGGAGGATTCGTGCACCCAGGGTGTATAGGGAGAGAGTCACATTAGAGGGGTTAACTGATGTGGAAGTGTATGAGCGTTTTAGGCTAACCCTTCTGGAGGAGCTCTATGCGGTCCTGAGGGAGGACATGGAGCCCTCCTCACGGACCAATAGAGCCATCCCAGGCATGACACGGATGTTAGCCGCCATACACATCCTATCATCTGGTAGTTTTCAGAACACTGCTAGCATATTAGGAGGAATGTCTCAGGCAAGCCTTTCAAGGTGCCTGAGCACATTCCTCCATGCTATCGTTCCGAAAGCTGCCAGATACATCAGTTTTCCCCACACTGGGGAAGAGATCTTGAAGGTGAAAGCAGATTTCTTTCGAATGGGAGGTATCCCCAATGTGCTCGGTGCTATAGATTGTACACATGTAGCATTGATACCTCCTAGAGAGCAAGAAGCGCTGTTCCGAAATCGCAAACACTATCATTCCATCAATGTCCAGGTTGTTTGTGATGCAGACATGCGCAAACAAAATGTGGTTGCAGGCTTCCCGGGAAGTACTCATGATGCCCATATCCTGCGTCAGTCATCCACCCATCTTTATTTTGAGTCTGGAGAAGCTTCACCTGGGTGGCTACTGGGTGAGTACCCATAAAGGATCCCCTAACATATACATCATGTTCCACTGTAATGCTATTCCATTGTTGCGTGAAAAATGCGCAACCACGCATGCGCCAACAGACAAAATAGAGTCCCTCAATAGCGCGCACAACATATGCGTGCAGGAGTTGAGATAAGGATTTAAGGGTGGACTTAGGGGTTTTAGGGTTAGGGGTCTTTGGGCTAAGGCTTTGGATTATGAGTGTTAGTGTTAGGCATGGGGTCTCAGTGGTTCGGGTTCGAGGGTTTTGGCCCATTAGTCAATAGATTCTACAACTTGAGCTCTTTGATGGACGCACATTTTGGCACACAATTTCCAACAGTGCGCTACTGTCGTCGGCTTCTGGCAGCGCCGTATTGTCTGCGCTCATTTGCCGAGCGCCATAAAGAAGGTGTGCCGACTGAGCCATTGCATCGTAGCTTGTTGCTGTGCCTAACCCAATGTGACGTGGTCATAGGAGTATGAAGTTCCAACCCAGAGATCCCTAAACTAACGTCACATTAATCATTGTCTATATTTACAGATGCTTTAACGAGCAGCACAACCTCACATTCATATCTACATCTCCAATTTTTGTTTCCTTCAGGTGATGCAGGATATAGGTGTTTGCCGTTGTTGTTGACCCCTGTGAACAATCCACGCACAGAGGGGGAGGAGAGGTACAATGCGGCCCATGCCAGAACCCGGAATGTAATAGAGCGCACCTTTGGCCTCCTGAAGATGCGCTTCAGATGTTTACAGTATACACCAGTGAAGGTTTGTCACATCATCATGGCCTGCTGTTGTCTGCACAATATAGCAGTACAGGCAAACTGTCTGGGTAACATTGATGATGCTCCGCTTGAACCGGCGGAGCGTCCAGTACCTCCCCCTGGTGAGGATAACGTTCAGGGGTCACAACTACGTGCCCACGTCATTTGGGAGTACTTCCCATGTAAGTCTGAAACTAATAACAACCAACTATAATGTACCTTGATTATGGTTACTAATACATCTCTTTTCTCCTTCCCCATTGTCTTCCAGAATATCCAATAGTCCACAGTAGAGGATAGCTTTGTGATGTAACATATGTCTCGTGACGTATTCTTCATACTGGATCAAATACAGTTATCCGTTAATGGTAAGTATGCGCACATTCCCATACACATCATATATACTGATATCTGCCAACCTCAAGAAGCTAAGCTAAATGGATGGTCTGATGTATTCCACAATGTCAATGGATATAGGCCTCACAATCGTATTTGAAAACATCTTCACAGAACAGTAATGTTCCCATGTCTGATCATGCTATTCCACATCCCATGGAGGTCAATGCAATTCCTAGCAATATGGATATATGAACATACCAGCATATTGTAAACCATAATAAATGTACCTCATGGGATGCAAAGAGGGGATCTCTCCAGTTCTTTGTCAGCGAATGCTGGTAAAAGCATTCTTAGTCAGATAACAGGAATAGTCTCAAGGATGTGTTAACTAGGAATCATTGTCCAATATATCATATGGATTGTGTGACTCATCTCATCATATTGCCATTAAAGAACTGTTGCCGTGTGTCAACACATTGTTTACCCACACAGACATGGGAAACGACCTGTACAGCAACAGAACATCAGCTACATCAATGTCGTCTACATTGTAAGTGAGTATTTGCGGGAAACATGTGCATGTATGCATGAGAGGAAATGACTAATAACTCCATTAATGTAGGCCTTATCTTTCTTTTCCCCAAGACATCCCCTATGTATTTCTGAAGCGGTCCGAAATGTTTATCGGACTATGCAGACGTGTCCTGGGGGAACAGATCTCTTCGTTGAATACTCCAAGTGATCTATTCAAGGTAGAGAACCACATGTGGATGTCCGAACATGTATCAATGTGTGATAGTTGGGATCTTCCCTTTCTATTACAGGCTGCACTGGTCTCTCTGTCTCTCTCTCTCTCTCTCTCTGTCTGACTGTCTGTCTCTCTCCTCATCCCACCCACCCGTGTTTACCCTTAATTTATTGAGTCACACAAGTCTTCGACACATGACCAATTAGCAACTTCTGCTAACTATCCCAATTAACCCTTTACACTATGTTTTCTCTTGTCTTCTTCCTCACATCCCCTGCCTTTTCCTCAGACTCTTCTTTACTTCTCCTCTTTTTGTCTCCAACATTTTCATTTCAACTCTCATTTCAACTTTTATTCACCCATCAGCTAATCTTACTCAAGCTGGGGTTAAACTGTGTGTCTCCTGACTGTCCCATCTGCAGATTACATTATCTGTCCACATGGGGCAGATACCTTATTACATAATAGTGCATCGCACTTTACATCTGATCCCTTTCCTCTCCGACTAATGCATATCTTTCTACTTGACACAACCTCCTTCCTATGTATCTCTCACTTACTTATTAACCTTGCTATTCCTTATCTACTCTTCCCCATGTCCATTACCTTTAGATTGGAAGGGGTGATTTTCGAATCTTGTGGGGGCCTTTGGGAACAAATCAGTTATCAACAGACTTTACGCTCAAAACAGGGCCCTCCATTTTCTTGCGTTGGTAATATTACATACTGTATATTTTCGTGTTCTCCCCTGTACAGCGCAATGGAATATGTTTGCACAATACAAATAAATGAGAATTAGACTAATCCTAATATTCCCACATCAGGACAAATTATTCTGGGCCATCATTATCATTGGACAGATGGTTAGCTTGTACGAGATCCCAATGCATAACATGTGTGCCGACATACCTACATCTGTTGGTGGCTGCTCATATGGCATATGTAAGGTTTCCACTAATATATTATTTGTGTGTTTGTATTCCAGATCCCGGTCAGAACAAGGCATGACGATAAACATCCTGACATTCCATGGCCATGTCAATGTCCTCATGTATGTGCATGTGTCTGTTTCATTGCTTTGTTGGATCCAGTTTGATATCTGATGACCTTGACTGAATAGCTGATATGTGTCACGAGTCAATTTCAATATACAATGCAGATGTGATGTGACATCTGTCAGCTGATGTTCCTGGTATATCCACAGCATGTGTATGCTCATATAGTCTATCTAGATTCATATGTACCTATTATTTAGACATTCTATCCTCTCCTCTACTTGGACTGTTGTGAAGCCTGCAGCACCAACCCTTCCAGATATTTTCTTCAGTGCTGATGTGACCCTCCCTGTGCATATGGGGAAGAGTAAATCCAGGCTTGGGACTTAACAGTTAAGGAGGTTACGTTAATCTTCAGTTATGCATATGCAACAACAGTGAGTATAGATGCTCAATCAGAGAACAAACTATCCTTGATATTGCCTGGTTTGTTGTGAGTTCTCTGCAATAAGTAACATCTGACTGATATGGTCCTGGTCAGGTCACCATATTTTTGACCAAGGTTATCTATGTGCTGCTTATTGTTGCATGAGAATTGACGTTATGGGCTCATAGCATTCACTGATTGAGCACTTATACTTCTGATGTGGCATCAGAGTGTCCGTTTAACACACAAGCATACATTTTGCTCTCCCCATATATATATCACCTTATTCTGGATTATTGTGGTATTTCCTTATTGACTGTTATATATATGTAGTAACAATAATGAGATATATTATATTGCCTAATGTTGGTTGATACACTGTACATCCCATGATCATCTATATCAATGTAATTTTTCCTGCCTGCATTCTGCTCTCATATCCCTATTTCCCTGTGTTACTTGGATTTTGTATCCTACCCCCCTCCACCATGATCCTTTGCATACCTGTGTTGATTAGTCAACCTGTGGCTTTGTGGCAAGCTTGCTTTGTTAATTTCTGTAAATAGTAAATATGATTTATCCGAGATGTTGTTTGTGTCTGCCTCGTCAATGTTGATACCATAGCATTTCCGTAACATCAATGAAAGAACCTTCAGACTCCACATCTGTGCTCTGCACCATCAGTTAGGGGTGTCAATAGAATTCTCACAGTGTGTTTGCATTACTGATTTCAACCATGAGGGAAGGTTGGTATTAACAATCTATATGACACAGAAACAGACAAATGAGACAGGTGTCCGTAAGTGGCTCACATACTAATAGTGAACATACAGGGCCTCATTCAATTGCGATTTGGCCAATTGAATAGGGCTCAAACTAAGCACAGAACATATATTGTTCCCAAAAGTTTTTAGTTAGTGAAAACCTTGCTTTTGGATAGATGTTTACTAACTAAAACATTTTTCCAAGAATATTTGTTATGTGCTTATTTCAAGCCCTATTCAATTGGCCAAATTGCAATTGAATGAGGGCCACAGTATCTAACAGAAGTGAGTACACCCGTCACATTGTTGTTAATATTTTAGTATATCTTTTCATGTGACAACACTGAAGAAATGACACTCTGCTACAATGTAAAAAAAGTTTGCTGACCCATCAATAACTCAATACATAGCCATTAATGTCTAAACCATTGGCAACAAAAGTGAGTACACCCCTAATTTGAAATGTCCAAATTGACACTAAATGTCAATTATGTGTGGCCACCATTATTTGCCAGAACTGCCTTAACCCTCATGGCCAGGGAGTTCACCCGAGCTTCCCAGGTTGCCACTGGAGTCATCTTCCACTCCTTAATGATACATCAGAGCTGGTTGATGCTAGAGACCTTGCACTCCCCTACCGTCAGTTTGAGGATGCCCCACAGATGCTCAATATGGTTTAGGTCTGGCGACAAGCTTGGCCAGTCCATCACCTTTACCTTCTTTAGAAAGGCAGTGTCGTCTTGGCGGTGTGTTTAGGGTCGTTATGTTATGTTGCCCTGCGGCCCAGTCTCCCAAGGGAGGGGATCATGTTCTGCTTCAGTATGTCACAGTACATGTTTGCATTCATGGTTCCCTCAATGAACTGTAGCTCCCCAGTGCCGGAGATAAATGGATAAGTCACAACGAACACAAAAACATTGATATGAGATGAACCCATCAATTTGAACCTAAACAGTGATGCAGAGGGGAGGCAGAATCTGACATCATTAGGTAAATGCATATAGGGGGAATCCATACAACATATTATCTAAAACATATATAGCCATGCATATATGTTTGGTCTGGGCCTGCATGCATGCTGCCAGCACTGAGGAGCTACAGTTCTTTGAGGGAACCCATGAATGCCAACATGTACTGTGATATACTGAGAAAGAGCATGATCCCTCCCTTCGGAGACCGGGCCGCAGGGCAGTATTCCAACATGATAACGACCCCAAACACACCTCCAAGCCGACCACTGCCTGGCTAAAGAAGCTGAAGGTCAAAAGTTGATGAACTGGCCAAGTAGGTCACCAGACCTAAACCCTATTGAGCATCTGTGGGGGCATCCTCAAATGGAAGGTGGGGAGTGTAACGGAACCCATCACTGTTTTACCCTGTTTTATGCTTATGGTTAAAATATGATCATACTGTTATACTGTATGTATGTTGGTTTATGCTCTGCAGAATATTAGCCCAGACTATTGCAGACCTTGGCATAATAGATAATCCTAGTACAGAGACTCCTCATAGGATAAGGAAGTCTATTGTATAAAGTGTTTTCATTATCAGACATAACAAAGAAGGATGATCTAAGCAATGTCTGATTTATCAAAGTAGCCAGGTAGCCTCCGGGAGGTGTGACCCACCTATTGTCCCTCTATGTGTATTGTGTGGCCAACTATGGGGGATGTGTGTATTGCCTGTGGGAAGAGATGTGTATATATATATATATATATATTTCTGCACAACAAAATAAAGTCAGTATTCATTTGACTCCCAATTGAGTGTCGTCCAATATGGGAGGTTGGGAATGGTGAGACTGTAGTGCTTCTTGGATATTGTACCGTATACCAGCAGAGATATTGGACTGCATGTTCCAACTCTGTTACAGGGAGTGCAAGGTCTCTAACATCCACCAGCTCCATGATATCATCATGAAGGAGTGGAAGAGGACTCCAGTGGCAACCTGTGAAACTCTGGGGAACTCCATCCCCATGAGGGTTAAGTCAGTGCAGGAAAATAATGGTGGCCCCACAAAATATCGACAATTTCACTTAGGGGTGGACTCATTTTTGATATTTACCCTGAATTAATCTCTCCATGTGTCAGAAACACGAATATCATGCATCACCATTACTGGAATCAAACTCAGGAATATTACCTCCACCCTCAGCTGCACTAGTGGCTATTACCCCAAACCTACATTAACACAGGGATGGTATATTGAAGGAAGATGTATGTACTAATCCAATAACGTTGGTGTGTAGCATTCATGTGGTGTTTACCAATCATGGTACAGTACAAACGAAAACAAACAATGATAATGTGAGCAATGCATAATCTTTAATCTTATGCTTGCAAATGATAGAAAAAAAAAGAAAACTGGAGGCATAAATTCCGTCGATTGGAACCTAAAGAGATAAGAACAAGACATCAATTAGAACAATATAAGCATTGACTGCAACACCTCAACGTCAATAGATCTTGGACATCAATTGCTTCTATATGCAACATGAACATGTTCTCCCCTATTTCCGCTTTCGCTTGTGTGTTTCCTGACTCTCCTGGCCTTTGGCAACCTCGGCGAACGGTTGGTGGCTCTTCCGGCCTGGATGCTGAGGACAAGGTCTGGGAGGTTGAAGGGGTAGCCCGTTCTTGGGGATGGCCTTCTCGGGCCATTTCGGCCCTTTGGGCATACTCCTCCATCACAAGGTTATGCCGCCTCACCTCTTCAAACATCCGGTCATTGTGCCATCTCATCTCCAGCATGAACTGTTGATTTTGCTCCCGCTCATGCTGTAGATGAGCCAGGAAATCATGGCACTGGGCTGCTGACAACGCCGGAGTAACTGGCGGGGACCCAGACCACTGTGTCCTCGGGGTGGAGGCACGGCTGGGTGGAGTGTCCTGCCTGACCGGAGTGGCCTGCGGGGCCGGAGTGGCCAGAGTCACCTTCGGGGCCTGTGGGGCTGGAGCGGCCAGAGTTGCCTGCTGGGCCTGCGGGGCCGGAGTGGCCAGAGTCACCTGCGGGGCCTGCGGGGCCGGAGTGGCCAGAGTCAACTGCGGGGCCAGAGTGGCCAGAGTCGCCTGCTGGACCTGCGGGGCCGGAGTGGCCAGAGTCGCTTGCTGGGCCTGCGGGGCCGGAGTGGCCAGAGTCGCCTGCTGGGCCTGTGGGGCCGGAGTGGCCAGAGTCGCCTGAGGGGCCTGCGGGAGCCACATGCCCTGCCGGGGGCCCATGCTCCAGGGCACCATTCCTTGGGGATCCATACTGTGGGCCCAACTGGGATGGGACCACATTGGGTGTCCCCACATTTGTCCAGCCCACATTGGCTGGGAGCCAGGCGGTGCCATTATCCTGGCTGGAGGGGCCATTGCTGGAGCCAATTGGTGGCATCTTGTGGATGGCCCAGGTGGACTTTCGTATGACGGTCCTGCTGCAGGTGGTGTTGCTGCAGGTGGTCCTGCATCTTCGCATGGTGCAGGAACCTGAGGAGGCAGGGGACGCCTGGCTGGTACTGAAATGAGACAAGATTTGGATTTGAGTATTGTTGTTTCCATATCTCTGAGATCAGAGTGACTTGTAATTGGCTGTGAATGTTTCACGCTAATCAAAATTGATCTGCATCATTAGTATTGTGGATCCTGGCTGGGATCTTTCCTGTTATGTGACAGCGACTGCTGGCAGCAGCTGGACCAAGGGGCTGATAGATGGCGCTGCCGCTGTTATATACATCATTTTCACCTTACACAGAAGCCCAAAAGCACTAGCCCTCACACTAATCCGAAACCCTTACCTTAACACCACCATAACCCACTAAATCTGCATGATTATATAATCTCCAGGAAAATGCTGTGACATGTAGAGGCTGCTCACTGCTGCTACCAGCAGTCACAATCAGATAACAGGAAAGGGCCCATCGCTCATATGACTATATGTAATGCTGGTGCGGTGTGGCAACTGCAGTTAATTAGGACACGTGCTCATCTGAATCTGTTGGCCAGTGTGTGAGACAGACCAATCCGTGACCAATCCTCAGCAATGTGAGTTAACATGTTAATGTAACATGGTCCAGATTATGCTGTTACACGACACAAACTTGCAGTCCATCAGAGTCTGTATCCGCATATGCTACAGTGTGCACATCCATACATGTAGTCTCATGGGGATGTACCAGCTAGACCTGACCTATCCTGTTGTATGTGCGCATCTCTGGAAGTGCACTGCCAATGACTCTAGCTACGCCAGCCCAGCAGGCCAGGTAAGTGGTTATGGGTTTCGGGTTCTGGCTACAGTTAGGGGGTATGGGTTAGAGTTAGAAAGTGGGGTTTAGGGGGTTAGGGTTAGAGGGTTAGGGGCTTTGGGTGTACCTAATATTTTTGACGGCTACATGGGGACGCAAGCGCAGCCGCATCCCTAGAGTCGGTGGCGGCACTCTTCCAGCACATACTGAAATGCAGGATACATCCGCTATACCAAGTTTCAAAATGTACATGAATTCTAAGCAGTAGGAATGTTAAGCCAAACAGCTATGGATGGGCCAGTTTAATATGGAGTAGAGTGTGACAGGGGAACTCATGACAATAAACAAACAATTGCAATGGAGTTGGCATGTATGCTTTATATGCACTGGGAACCAACAGCAAACATAACAGTAACATCAATAGATTTGCAAAACGGTATCATAATCAGTTGTGGGAGGAGGTATTGGACATATATTTCATTGCTAACAATTCTGACGAGTATATTTCTTTACACTGGATTTACATGATTTTTGCGGCCTCATATATCTGTAGTCACAACCAGATATCTTACAGTGCAATTCAACGTCAGTTATCTATCTGTGTGGGGTACATGTGCGTACATATGAGGGTGTTACGGTGTACATGGTACTCACATTGCAGGCTTTGTGACCGCCCCGTGTCCACCAGGCCAAGGAGGCCCACGACTGACGCTGGCTGGATCATGTCGCGGACTGTGGCCTCCCAACCGGGGTATGTGAAGGTTTCTGGCGGCCCACCACCGGTTCCACGTGCCGCATTGGCCTCATTCGCCATCTTCTTTTTGATTTCAATGCGGCAGTCTTGGTACCGGTGCTGAACAGACTGCCAGGTACGATTCGCATACCCCAGCGAGGAGACCTCAGCCACGATCGCCTTCCAGGCATCTGTCCTTTGCATGGGCCTCACTTCGCTCCCACCGGTTAGGATGGAGTGGTGGGCTTGAACTCCTCTAACAAGTGTTTCGATTTCCTCGATGTTGAAATTTGCTGCCCTTTTGCGTGCAGCAGCTGGCTGGCCAGCCTGTGGCTGGGGGGCCTGCTCTCCATGACCTTCACTGCCTTCTCCCTCCATCTCTCCTCCTCTCTCTCTCTCTCTCTTGCTCTCACAAAACCTCCAACTACAAGACCTGTGTGTCCACTTGCACAGCATACAACACAGTCACAGATTTACGAATTTCCCTCCCTTTTAAACTATTTGTGCCCTTGATTGTCATCTTCCTATAGGTTAATTGATTTTAGGTTTGATTTCAGGATTACGGGCTTGATACTTGGCCGTAGCTTCTTAGTGAAGCACGTACGGGTTTGGCGAATGATTGCCCTCCAAGCCCGTAGCTCGTTATTAAAACCCGTGCGGGCTTGCATGATAGATGAAGTTAAATATCTTTATTTGCGGATTTGAGAGTAGGGGAATGTTGAGCTATTAATTCTAAAACCAAACATCACTTTCACTTTTAATAAAAGTACAGGATGGCTTTTCTATGCTACGACTTGTAAGTAAGCCCTTTACGACCCGTAGGTCTATTTTACCCATTTCCGGACTTGACGGAGGCTAATCCCGCAGCCTTTGCGGGTCTGAGGTGCTCCAAGCCCTCGGGACTTTGTCCACGGATATTTGATAAGAATTTAAAAATACAAAAATTACGGATTTGAGTGTAGGGGAATGTTGTGCTATGAATGCTAACACCTACAATCACTTTATAGTCTCCTCAGAGTGCAGGATGGCTTTATTATGTGCCTGCGGGACCTTTTTGGTGCAAGTAAGCTGCGGCTCGGTTTTAGCCTTGCAGAGAGGTTTCCCGTAGCAATTGAATAGCAACCGGGGCTTTCTTGCGGACGAAACTCTCGTTTAAGATCAAAGGCTTTCCTCCGGCGCGAGCGGCCGCAAGGGATAGCAAGGCTCCGGCCGCAAGCCTGCCGGAATCCCCGGCCGGAAGGGAATAGAATAGCCGAATAGCTTGCGGCCGGTCCTTGCGGCCCCGCATCTCCTACGGCCGATAATAGAATGAGGCCCCAAGTCTCCTTCACAGAATAATAAATCTGTTTAGGGGTATCTAACTGATAACCATTCTTATGACCCCATTTTGTTTATAGGTTGTGGGTCAAAGGGGTCATTAGTTAATTAAAGGGATAAAAATTCAAAGGTCCGAGAGCGCCATCTTATGGTTCTAGGAATAAATGTCTCTATAGAAAAATATATTCATTATAAAATTTAAATATGTGTTGACATCATGAAAAAGTCTATTGGTTACTATATACTTTTAACTGACTTGGGATTCTGATAGGCAAATAAGCAAGAGGTATAATTATGGATAGAGAAGGAGACAAAGAAAAAAAAGAGACTGGAGAGAAAAATAAAGTAAGAGAGAAAACTTTGATCCTGTGGAAAAGGCCAGACAATTTTGGAATTAACCAGTGGAATCTTGTCATAATTGGTAATGTATAAATTGAATTATTTTATTTTATGATATAATTGAAAATCATTACCATAATTTGTCTGTTTGGTTTATTCCTTATCAAAAAGTTATTTAGATTTCATTTTTTCATTGAAATTTATAAATCCGGATATAAATTTTAATTCAAAATTAGATATCTAATTTTTCTTTTTGACCAATACAGATAAATTAATTTTACTTAGCTAACTTATCAATTATATTATAAAATACTTTACCATAATTGTGTTATATTTGATACATTCCTGTATAGCTATATTATAATATCATTAGACATTATTAGTACATGTGTAAAACGTTATTTTGGGTGAATTTTCATTAATTGATTTATCTGATTTTATTCTATGGGTTGCTATTCCAGGTTTTATTGTACATGTGATTGAGATAAACTTTTATATTGAGATTTTAGGACTGTATAGAAGATGTCATAAAATAATAAGTTATACAATATGATGGATTAATTTTCTTTTAATATCTGGCTGGTTATATTTTGTTTTATTTGCATTTGATTTGATACATTACATTTTTATTATTAGACTAGTTGATTTTGTTATTGTCAATAAATGTTATTTTATAAAAAGGAATATGTGTCTATAAATTGATTCTGAACTCAAAATTCATTATTCTATATTATTCAGAAAATAATATGTCGTATTAATCCCGACAATGTGATGTTACAGAAATTTTAATCAAACTGAATGAATGAAGAAACAGGTTCTGTAAAATTATTTTTTATAAAAAAATAATCCCGCATTGGCAGTACATCTTTCTACAGTCCTGTAACAGAGCTACTTTAGCTAACTTTATGATCTGTGGTTCCCTTTTAATTCACAAGACAGGGATCCACAGAAAGGAGTGTCACAAGATCCCTCAAGTGTCTCAGGTATGTCTGTTGCCCTTGAGTAAGGGAAAACTCCCAAAACTTTAACTAACTACATACTTAAAACATAGCCCTGTTTGTAGAAACATATATTCAAAATCAGGTGATGTTTAAAAATTATCTTTTGTGCAAATCAAAGTTACTGCAGTCCATAGCTAATCCTTTTGTACATTCATTTGGAAGCTAGATCGCTCAATCCAGGCAACTACATGTGTCGTTCAGGCAGGACTTCATAAGGGATATTACAAGTCATACAGGAACAGGGGCAGAGCTACCAGTGGTGCAGGTGGTGCAATGCACTAGGGCCCTTCTCTGGGGGGCAGTGCTGTTTAAATTTTATTTTCCTGTAGAGCATTTCTAGCAAAGCTCCGACTGGTGGCAATGCGGAGCAGTTCAGCATGCTGGTGATGTGTATCAGGCAAACAGTGAGAGAAAGCAAGGCCTGAATGACTGCAAAGTACAACGGGATAGGGTTTGGTGCTAGGTAGGGTTGGATGCTAAGAGGGGTGGGTGCTGTGTGGAGGTTGAAAGGGACTGGGTCCTATGTGAAGATGGCTGCTGAGATGGACTGGTTGCTATGTAGAGATAGTATATGTATATATGTGTATGTATGTGTGCTTCACGCAAGCAGGAGGTGACGGAAGGAGAACAGCCCTTTCCCATAGAGAGAGCTGCTATGGGAAAGGGTCTTGGGGAAGTGTACTGTTATGGGGGGGCAGGGGCCCCAAATGTGTTTTGCTCAATGGCCCTCCATTCTCTAGCTCTGCCACTGTACAGGAAGTTCATAACATATTTTTGCATTTACTATGTGACCAACAGAATCTTGTCTGGAACCGGTTATATTGTTAGGCTGATACCATTGTTTTACCACTAATTAGTAAGTATATTTTTGTTAAGTGTATAATAAATAGCACTACACTAAATTTACACTAGTTAAAACATTTATAAAAAAAATTTTGTTGACTAAAGAGTCCCTTTAAACATTATTAGCATTATATTTCTGGAGAGTTGTTATTGCATTTCTTGAAGCTTTTGACCCAGTGAGGAAGATAGGTGTGTTGTTATCCCATTTTCTTATTAAATGCTTGTTGCTTTATGCTTCCTTACCCTCCCTCCAATAAATCACGACACCTTATGGATCAGAAAGTGATGTCACAAATACAAAATAGATTCCTGTACTCATAAACATATTTTTCAAAAAAATATGATTTTCCAGAAAATGTTTTATGTCTATGGCTTACACAGCTGCTAATATAGTTAGAAACTTGTGTATCAAGTAGATACCAAAAGTTGTTCTTGTACCGCAGTGGTCCATAAATTGGTTGATTTAGTACACTGAATATTACTGATCCCCTTCTGTATCGTTACCTTGTTGTAGTTAAGGGGTTTGTGTACTTTAATGAAGTTGCAAGCTATAACATTTAGAGTCACTCAAGATGGGTAGGTCATAGCAGAGAAGTCAAACAAATCCTGATCCACTGGAGAAAGAACCCACTTCAGTATCTTTGCCAAAGTAAAATTATTGATAAGAGCAAATAAAGACATAACATTAGATGTACCTGGCTTGCTGTGGTCCATAGGATCACAGAGAGTTGCAAACTAGGGAATGACTAAACAACAGCAACAACAAATTATTTCTAATAATAAGTTTGGGTGAGATTTATTTTACCTTTTTTTTTTTACTTTCACTGCCAGTGGCCACTAGGTGGCACAAAGACAGCTTGCAGAGACTTTCTTTCATTTGTTCATACATTTAGGGCTAGGGGTTAAGGTTAAGGGTTTAGAGGGGTTAGCATGAGCCGTGCATGCCCATAGAATGCCAAGCCCAGGGCACGCAGGTAGAGGGGGAGAGGGTGGGAGAAATACATGGGGTGGAGAGAGACATGGGGGGGGAGACAGGGGAGAGGGGGGAAAGAGACACAAGAGAAGGGGGGAAGAAACATGGGAGGGAGATGGCGGAAAGAGACACAGGGTAGGGAGAGGGTGGGGAAGAGAGACACAGAGGAGGGAGAGGGGAAGCGAGACATGGGGAGGAAGGCAGGGGGAAGCAAGACACAGGGCAGGGGGAAAGAGACACAGGGGAGGGAGAAGTGGAGGGAAGAGACATAGAGGAGGAAGAAGGGAGGGACAAGTGAGGGAGAGGGAAGAGACACAGAGGAGGGAGGGAAGAGACACAGGGGAGAGAGGGAAGAGATACAGAGGAGGGATAGGGGAGGAATAGACACAGGGGAGGGATAGGGGAGGAAGATACACAGGGGAGGGATAGGAAGGGAGAGGGGGGGAAAGACACAGGGAAGGAGTTGTGAGGAAAAGACTTAGAGGAGGGAGAGGGGGATGAGACACATGCGAGGGAGGAGGGAGACACACAGGGGAGGGAGAGGAGGGAAGAGACACAGGGGAGGCAGAGGGGGAAGAGACACAATGAAGAGAGAGGGGTAGAGACACAGGAGAGGGAGAGTGGGAAAGAGACACAGGGGAGGAAGAGGAGGGGAGGAGACACAGGGGAGGAGTTGGGAAGAAAAGATACAGAGGAGGGAGAGGGGGAAGAGACACAGGGGAGGGAGGGGGAGAAACACAGGGGAGGGAGAGGAGGGAAGAGACACAGGGGAGGGAGAGGGAGGGGAAGAGACACACAAAAGGGAGAGGGAGGAGAAGAGACACAGGGGAGGGAGAGGGAGGGAAAGAGACATAGGGAAGGGAGAGGGGATAAAGAGACACAGGGGAGGGAGGATAAAGAGACACAGGGGAGGGGGAGAAGAGACACAGAGGAGAGGGGAGACACAGGAGCGGGGGGGGGGGGTACAGACACTTCAAATATTATCCCATTTTTGATGGACAAGTTACTAGTATGATATAAAATGTAAATGCTACAAGGCAACATCTAACCATAAGTTAACATCAAGACCTAATAAGAGGTATGGCCTTTAAAATACCTTCGATCCACTAAACAATGCTGTGGGTTGAAGGAATCTTTTGGCTTTATCCAAACATAAACCGGATGTAGGAAATTAGATGAAAGATTTCTCATCAGACCAGATTACCGTTTCTCCATTTCCTATGGGTCCATATTGCTCCTTACATCACCTGTGTACATTGGACTAGGATAGAAACAGTTTCTGAATGAAAGCCGTGCAACAAAGGCCAGCTTTGTAAAGTTCACAATACAGGTTTTTTGTTTAGACTGGGAAACACAGAAGTGCTGATTCAATGTTTTGGTCAGTTCCAAAGCAAGACTGCTCCCCTTGACAAATTCATATTTTTTCCACAACCAACCATTGGGCTTCTTTGGGACTCTTTTTGCTGCCTCATGTTGCTTGAAAACTCATATATCAAAGTGGAAATTGCGAGACCTCCATTATAGCTGATACATACTAATACATACTACTAGACATGTCTCGGATAGTTCGCCCGCGGAATATTTGCAGTGATTTTGGCATGTTCGTGTTCGCAGCGGATGGCGAACACATGCGCTTTTCGGTTCGCCCCCTATACTTTATCATTGAGGAAACTTTGACCCTGCACCTCACAGTCAGCAGATACATTCCAGCCAATCAGCAGCATACACTTCCTTCCAGGGCCTTCCATCTGAAGGACAGCATACATTTTAGAATCATTCTGAAGCTGCATTCATTGTGAGAGGACAGATAGTGTAGCTGCTGGAGAATTAATAGGGAAATAGATAGCCAGGCTGTGTATTTAGCTTCCACTACAGACCTGAAGGACTCATCTGATATCTGCTGCAATGACAGCAACCCAAAAGCCCTTTTTAGGGCTAGAACATCATTTATTTTATTTTTTATTTTTTTTCTGTGTAATCTAATTGCATGTGCCTGCCTGCCTGCCAGTGTGTGTGTGTGACAGGCTAACACCTAACAGCTTATATTGTGCTTAGTGAAATAAAACAACACTTTTTTGACTGTAATAGATCGAATAGCAATTGCCTGCCTACAGGCGTGTGTGAAGCCTATTGCATCTACTCTGCCAACTTTTGCCAGTGCACACTGATACGTCATATCTGGTGCAACCGTAGTGTACTGTGACATAAAACAACACTTTTTTGACTGTAATCGATTGAATATCAGTTGCCTGCCTACAGGCGTGTGTGTGAGGCCTACAGCGCCTACTCTGCCAACATTTGCCAGTGCACAGTGACACTCAAATCTGACCAAGCATCTTTTTCCATCTCCCGCTTCCAAAAAACAATGCCATATTACCTCCCCTTAATAGTGGACGTAACAGGGATTAATCTGATCGGAATAAATAGTACAACTTAATACACCACTCCTATCTGGTGGCACATTACATTGCACGTGCAGTGCCCCAAATTCGAAGTAGGAGGTCCGACCAAGCATCTTTTTCCATCTCCCTGTTCCAAAAATCAATGCCATATACACGTCCCCTAATAGTGGACGTAACAGGGATTAATCTGATAGGAATAAATAGTACAACTTAATACACCACTCCTATCTGGTGGCACAATACATTGCACGTGCAGTGCCCCAAATTCAAAGTAGGAGGTCCGACCAAGCATCTTTTTCCATCTCCCTGTTCCAAAAATCAATGCCATATACACGTCCCCTAATAGTGGACATAACAGGGATTAAACTGATAGGAATAAATAGTACAACTTAATACACCACTCCTATCTGGTGGCACATTACATTGCACGTGCAGTGCCCCAAATTCAAAGTAGGAGGTCCGACCAAGCATCTTTTTCCATCTCCCTGTTCCAAAAATCAATGCCATATACACGTTCCCTAATAGTGGACGTAACAGGGATTAAACTGATAGGAATAAATAGTACAACTTAATACACCACTCCTATCTCGTGGCACATTCGAAGTAGGAGGTCCATCCAAGCATCTTTTTCCATCTCCCTGTTCCAAAAATCAATGCCATATACACGTTCCCTAATAGTGGACGTAACAGGGATTAAACTGATAGGAATAAATAGTACAACTTAATACACTACTCCTATCTCGTGGCACATTACATTGCATGTGCAGTGCCCCAAATTCGAAGTAGGAGGTCCGACCAAGCATCTTTTTCCATCTCCCTGTTCCAAAAATCAATGCCATATACACGTCCCCTAATAGTGGACGTAACAGTGATTAAACCGATAGGAATAGTACTACTTAACAGTACACACCTTATAATAATGCAGACAGAGGCAACACAGAGAGAGGAGTCTGAAGAAGAGGAGTCAGAGGAGGAAGGTGGCTTTGAGGAGGTGGAAGACCAAACACAGCAGGCGTCCCAGGGGGCTTGTTGTCACCTTTCGGGGACCCTTGGTGGCTGGGTGGAGGAAGAGACCTTCAATGACATCAGTGAGGACAAGGAACGGGACATGGCTAGCTTGGTATCCAACCTTGTGCAAATGGGGAGTTTGCGGTTGTGCAAAGGGACTGTTTGCGGTTGTTTGCCGTGCATTAAACGGGGAGATTGGTCTGTTACTGTGAAGCGGGTGTAACCCTTACACTACCTGATCGATAAAACATCATACCTGATGTTTTAAAGCATGTTATTCAAAACAATTTAGGAATGTTAGGTGATTTATGCCCTTTATGGCTTAAAACCAGACTCTGCATCAACTATGTCATTTTCAGTGGGAGTTTTGCCATGGATCCCCCTCCGGCATGCCACAGTCCAGGTGTTAGTCCCCTTGAAACAACTTTCCCATCACTATTGTGGCCAGAAAGAGTCCCTGTGGGTTTTGAAATTCGCCTGCCCATTGAAGTGTATGGCGGTTTGCCGGGTTCGCCCGTTCGCGAACATTTGATGGAAGTTCACATCCGCTGTTCGCAAACCGAAAATTTGATGTTCGCGACATCACTACATACTACTAATTGGCAATCAACCTACTATGACTCACCATTGCAGCTACATTTTTAACTTTGATTTAGTTCATTAGAAGTTAAAATAATTGTTCTTGTGGTGCTTCTTTTAAGTCCACACCCTGTAGTTTTCCAATTACATATTCACATTAGATTTATGCTTAAACAAATGGTCCTTTCATTTTATAAGTACTCCAGCACAATGTCAGTACAGGCAGCAGCAGTGGAGGTGAGCATGCGCTAGATGCCGCTGCCAATAATTTGTTGCCGATGTCATAGCTTTAGGGTTAGAGTAAGGGTTAGGGTAAGGGTTAGTTAAGAATTTGCTGCCGATGTCATAGCTTTAGGGTTAGGGTAAGGGTACGGGTTAGGGTAAGGGTAATGGTTTAATCTTGCAAACTGTGAACGATCTCAGCAGCGCTTACAAACTGTGTACAATTTCGGCAGCACCATCTAGCAGCTCCTTGCTGCAACTTCTGTTGCCTTGCTGGAGTACTCATATAAGGAAAGATCTAACAAAAAGCAAAATGTTCTAAATATATTTGACCTGAAACATAAAATGCCCTAATCCTCTGTAGGTGAAAGAGTTAAAGACTATGGAGTGTAATTGCCTATTCCTTTCTTATTAGAAACAATACATTCTGCTAAGATACAAAATATGTTTTTTTTAATAAAGATATTTTTCTCTCTAGCCCTAATTGGTTTTCTCTAGTGGACAATAATAACATTTTGTAGTGAAATCAAATATTTTTCTTTACAGTGTTTAGATCTTGTTGATTAAACATTGATTTATTATTTGATGTTGTTTGCTGTTGTTTTGGAAAAGTCATAAAAATTGTTTATGATACAGTTAGTTGAGTTTTACATATCTTTAGCTGTAAGTGAAATTGATCAGCTCTTAGATGTGATGCAGCAACTGCTGCAAATTCTCTTTTGCAGTCTCTGGATACTGGTAAAGTGATCAATACTGTGAGCACTTAGCAAAATATGTCCAGTTCAGTAAATTATTCCTATAATGAGCACTGCCAGCTTCCAGCAATATTCTGACTTGCGACTACTGAGCAATTTGCAACAAAACTTACAATAATCTTATTAAGAATTGGTGTTAGAAACAGATCTAAAATAACATGGTGTAAAACACCTATATGCATTTGTTTTGTTTTTATATAAATATTTTAAATAATTGACTTAATTAATTGAATCCTCCTCATTGTAGTTGTGATGTATATTTTACAGTTCACACACAACTCCCCACAGGATGTGCACAGCTGTGAAACATGGCACTCTACGTGAGGGAGAGTAGGAAGAATTGGTGAGGATTCAGAAAGTAAGAATATGTTGCTCTGGAGGATCATTGGAAGTAAGTGAAGTGTAAAATTAATATGACACTTACATTGAGGAGAATAAAAGGAATGAAGTCAACTAGTTACAACATTTATACAATGCAAAATATAATGTATCCTTAATAAATCCATAGTATATCCTTATGCATAGCCTAATTATGGTTGAAGTGGAAGCCAATTATACAATAATTCAGTTGGCAACAATTATGGGGATAACCAATAGGACCAAGAGCAAACTCATTTTGGCATATTAATCCTTTTATTTGCATCATTAAGCATCAGTACTGAGAAGTGAACAAATATGAGTATTTATCAAAAATCATATTGAAATATTTAACATACTAATGGCAGTATGATTGCTAGCATGTTTGCTGTTGTATTTCATAGTTTATTATACAGCGTATTGATACAGTTGGTGTATTTCTGATAAATACATACATTGACCAGTTTGTTGATTATACAGCTCATGGTAATGACTGATAAAATAGCAGCAAACATTAGTTTAATAATACAATATTATTATAATATTAATAAATAATAATTCTAAATAGTTTTATTGATTTTATTGTTTTATATTATAATTATTATTAGTAGTGGTAGTATTTTTATTTATTTATTTACATTTTATTATAGATTTTCTTATTTTTTTATTTACTGTTTCTTAATCGTTCTTCTTATTATGATTTAACTTGTGAAACACTATTTATTGAATACATATGAAAGCTGTGTATACTACATGCAATAGCAAAGTATTTTGTGTAAATAATTAGAAGAATGCTACTTGCATAATTTAATGCAGATGAAAAAAGAAACTGGTGTAAATTTGTTCATGAATAGTTTTTTGTTGTTCAGTCATGTCAGACTCTCCATGACCCTATGGACCAAAGCACAACAAGCACATCTGAATGGTTTGAATAAATAAGGTGACAAAATACAACCTTGTCGCACTCCATCTCAATCTTGAACCATTCATTTGTTCCATGTTTGGATCTGACCGTGGCTTCTTGGTCCACATACAGATGCTTCAGAAGGTGAATCAGATGGCCTCATACTCCCATCTCTTTAAGAACTTACAACATTTTGTTTTGATCTATGCAGTCAAACGCTTTAGGATAAGCTATGAAGCAGAAGTCATTTGTTTTTTTCTGCAACTGTCCTACTTTCTCTACTATTCAGCGGACATTGGCAATTTGATGTCTTGTGCCTCTGCCACTGCAGAACCCGGCTTGCACATCTAATAGTTCTTGGTCCATATATTGTCGGAGCCGAGCTTGAAGATTTTTTTAGGTTACCTTGGTAGCATGTGAAACAAGTGCAATTGTTCAATAATTGGAGCCCTCTTTGGCACTGCCTTTTTTAGGATTGGAATATAGACTGAACTTTTCCAATCTACTGGCCACTGTTGAGTTTTCTACATAATACACAAAATACAAGCAACACTTTCACAGCATCATCTTATCAGGGGCGGCTGGTGCATAGGGACAAATGTACAGATGCCCCCCCCCAAAAAAAATTATCAATCACTTTAATATTGTATTTTAAATGTATATAGATAATACAATTTACCGTATATACTCGAGTATAAGCCGAGTTTTTCAGCCCATTTTTTAAGGCAAAAAAGGGCCCCCTCGGCTTATACTCGAGTCACTCTCCTCCCGTGTCTCTCTAACCCCCCCGTTTGTCTCTAACCCCCCGTGTGTCTCTAACCCCTGTGTGTCTCTAACCCCCGTGTGTCTCTCTACCCCCCGTGTCTCTTTCCCTCCCCCTCCTCAATCTAAACCCCCCTCCTCAGCATAAACCCCCCTCAACCCCCCTCCTCCACCTAAAACCCCCCTAAATAACTGCGCATCCGGTATATGCTAATGACGCGGCACGCATGTGACGTCACATGCGCGCCAGCGCCGGGTCAAGGAGCGGAGGCCGGAGCACAAGCAGGTAAGTGAGGGGAAAGTGGGGAGGTATTTGGGGGGTTGGGGTTGAGGGAGGTTGAGGGGGAGGTTGAGGGGGGTTGAGGAGGTGGGTTGGGGTTGAGGGGGGTTGAGGTTGAGGAGGGGGGTTGAGGGGGGTTGAGGTTGAGGAGGGAGGTTGAGGATGGGGGGTTGAGGATGAGGCTGGGGGTTTAAGGAGGGGGTTGAGGATGGGGGGTTGAGGAGGAAGGTTGAGGATGGGGGTTGAGGAGGGGGTTGAGGATGAGGAGGGGGTTGAGGATGAGGAGGGAGGATGAGGAGGGAGGTTGAGGAGGGAGGAGGGAGGTTGAGGATGAGGAAGGAAGTTGAGGAAGAGGAGGGAGGTTGAGGATGAGGAGGGAGGATGAGGAGGGAGGTTGAGGATGAGGATGAGGATGAGGAGTGGGGTTTAGGAGGGAGGTTGAGAATAAGGAGGGGGGTTGAGGAGGGTGATAAGGGAGGGGGGAAGAGACACAGGAAAGGGAGAGGGGAGAAGAGACACGGGAGATGGAGGTGGGACACAGAGGGCACAAGAGGGACACAGGGGACAGCACATTTCCCACCCTCGGCTTATACTCGAGTCACTCATTTTACCCAGTGTTTTATTGTAAAATGGGTACCTCGGCTTATACTCGGGTCGGCTTATACTCCAGTATATACGGTAATTATATCTGTACAGTATATCAGCTTTCGTGCCTTCTTTTCGATGATGTTGTTAAAAATATGCAGCTATCACTTTAAACAAATCCTTTGTGTGTCTTACCCATTGCCTAGTCTCTCTCTTTCTCCAGTTCTGCACTGCTATATCATATTACTGTGTGAGATGTGTGAGCGTCAGGCTGTAACACACCAAGTTGGTTCACTCTGCTGCAATGGTATCTATTTGGCTGACTGACAGCTTGCAGCATCAACCAATTAGTGCTGCAGGCTGTCTGGTTGCTACCAACCTTTGCCCTCTGACCGTTCCCTCTGAGCGTCCCCAAGCATATAGAAGTTATTGTTATGATATGACATCAGGAAGGGAAAGGATGGGGGAAGACACAAAGGGGGGAAGTAGGAGGGGAGAGACATGGGGGAGAGGGGGGAGAGACACAAAGGGGGGGAGGAGGGGAGAGACACAGGGGAGGGAAATGGGGGAAGGAAACACAAGGGAGGGAGGGTGGAAGAGACACATAGGAGGGGAAGAGGGGGGAGAAACACAGAGGAGGGGGAGAGGGGTGGAGAGATATAGAGGAGGGGGAGAGGGGGAAAGGACACAGTGGAGGGGGGAAGACACACAGGAGAAGGGGAGAGGGGGGAAGAGATACAGAGGAGGGGGAGAGGGGGGAGAGATATAGAGAAGGGGAGAGGGGGAAGGGACACAGTGGAGAGGGGAAGAGACACAGGAGAAGGGGAGAGGGGGGAAGAGATACAGAGGAGGGGGAGAGGGGGGAGAGACTCAGAGGAGGGGGGAGAGGGAGCAAGAGATATAGAGAAGGGGGAGAGGGGCAAGGGACACAGTGGAGGGGGGAAGAGACACAGGAGAAGGGGAGAGGGGGAAGAGATACAGAGGAGGGGGAAAGGGGGGAGAGAATCAGAGGAGGGGGAGAGGGAGGAAGAGATACAGAGGAGGGGGAGGGGGAGGAAAGATACACAGAGGAGGGGAGAAAGGGGGAAAGAGACACAGAGGAGGGGGGAAGGAGATACAGAGGAGGGGGAAAGAGACACAGATGAGGGGGAAGAGGGAGGGAAAGATACAGAGGAGGGGGGAAGAGACACAGAGGAGAGGGAAAGGGGGGAAGTGATACAGAGGAGGGGAGGAAGCGATACAGAGGAGGGGCGAGAAGGGGGGAAGAGATACAGAGGAGAGAGGAGTGGGGTGAAGAGACACAGAGGAGGAGGGAAGATACACAGAGAGGGGGAGAAGGGGTGAAGAGACACAGAGGAGGGGGGAAGAGACACAGAGGAGAGAGGGAGAAGAGACAAAGCGGAGGGGAGAGAGGGGGGTAAGAGACACAGAGGAGGGGGTAAGAGACACAGAGGAGGGGGGGGGAAGGGGGAAGAGACACAGAGGAGGGATGAAGAGACACAGAGGAGGGGGAAGAGGCCTGCAATGAACGCCAAAGGCGCTCGTTGCAAGGTGAGTGATAAGCGCTCAGCACAAGGCCAGTAAAGTAGAGGGGGGAAGAGGTAGAGGGGGGAGAGGCTCGCATTGGTCCCGCTTGTGGGTTTTTAAGGTCCGGTTGGGGTTTATATAGTCCGCTTTGTATTTTAGGGTTTTTTAGGTACGGTTTTGGCCTATATAGTCCCGCTTGGTATTTTAAGGTTTTAAAGGTACGGTTGGGGCCCATATGGTCCCGCTTGGTGTAATGTGGGTTTTTAAGGTCCGGTTTGGGCCTATATAGTGCCGCTTGGTATTTTATATTTTTTTAAAGGTATGGTTTGGGCCTATAATGTCCTGATTGGTGTAATGTGGGTTTTTAAGTTCTGGTTGTGCCCTATATAGTCCTGCTTGGTATTTTATGTTTTTTTTATGTATGGTTTTAGCCTTTATATTCCTGATTGGTGTAATGCATGTTTTTAAGGTCCGGTTGTGGTCTATATAGTCCCGCTTTGTAGAATATGGGATTTTTAGGTATGGTTGGGGCCTAGATAGTCTCACTTGGTTTCATAAGTGTTTTTAAGTAAGGTTGGGGTCTTGCACTCTCTGATTTGTTTGCTTGTTTTAAATAACCCCCAGGTCCAAACACTCTGCGGCTGCAGACTCTTTTGGACTACTACACTTGAAGACACCCTGAGAAGGAGAGTCAACTGTTGGTGAGTGTCATTGAATTCATGCAGAAGAGAAATGTTTTTATTTGCCTGAATCCCAAGATTCTAGAATTTTTGAACAGTATTAAAAAATCAGTAGGTGGAGTCTATTTCAATGGGTGGGGCAATTATAAGGTAATTGGGCGGGGCATATAAAGGTCAATATTACAACAGGAGGAGGAGTTTAACAAATAGGTGGGGTCTGTGTTAGGGGAGGTGCCAAGTCTTGCTCTGGCACCCCTCCAACTTGAAAGTTCACCAGCCGCCACTGCATCATATAGGATTTTGAACAGTTCAGCTGTGATTCTATCAGCTCCTTATATTTCAGCAAGGCATCCTAGGGGCCATCTCAATACACTCTGCAAGATGTTTGGCTCCAGCTCATTGGACAAACTATTGAGGTTATTTATCATGTTAACATCTTTCCTGTATAGATTGTCTGTATATTCCTGCCAATTTGTCTTTATCTGATCTGCTTCTGTTAAGTTCCTACCATTTTATCTGATATGAGATGTCCCATTCCAGTCCACGTGAGTTCATTACTTGTACGGATATCAATGTTTAAAGGGCCATTTACCTCATGGTGTGAAAGAGCACACAATTGTATGTTAAAAATATCTATTTTTTTATTACACTGATAACAGCTACAAACTCTAAAGTTTTAAATCTGTTTACATGATAAAGTGTATCCTGCCTAGCAGCTGTTGCATAAGTAAAACAGATAGCCGAGCCACACAATAGTTTTTTCTCAGAACTCAGGAATGCACTTCTGCTGAACTGTTCTTTGCAGCAGCAGACTTTGCTTTCCCCTCCAGACCCATCCGCACTCAGGCATCCTCTGGACTTTCGCCCAACCACTTTATTAGATCTGGTGCTCGTATTTGCCCTCTTCCCCAGTAATGTGGTAGGGACCTTCTGAGTGGATCATCTGTTTGTGCTTATCCATAAGGTGATCTTGGCAAAGATACTGGAGTGGGTTGCCAGTTCCTTCCCCAGTGTGCAGTGATTTGTGTGAACTTGCTGCTATAACCTGCTCATCTTGTTTGACCCTATATTATTTAGCTCAGAGCTTCATAGAGGTACATAAGCCCAGTCACCATGACGACGTAGTGATGTAATAAGCAAACTGTATTAAGCCTGCTACTGATCAACTATTCATTGAGGACAAACTATCACATTTAAGAATCTTTCTGTGGCTGAGCATGGAGGGAAAAATACATTGATCCAGGTTCCAGATAGCTAGGTTTCTGGTGAGGGTCAGCACGGACCTTGAAAATAAATGCAGTGTGTACTTAAAGTTCTCTGCATAACACTGTTGTATGTGAGTGGCACTTTGTGTAATATCCTACATTTTTGTATCAGTGCACATTGGGAAATGTTTGGGGCTTTCTGAATATTTAGTTTCTTCTTTATCCATGTGTAGGCATTTTTATTCAGCTTTGTATGTAAACATTACTCCAATTTTTGGTCTTTAAAAAGAGAGTAGTACCTGAAAGCCTCTTTTTAATATTTCCCTACTGTTTCATCTTTTATGCAGCTTCATATTTTTTTAAACATTTGATACAGTAAATGCTAAGTTTTATACAAAATAATTACTCTTGATGGATCCTTGAGTGCTTATAAAAGATCCTGCATTTTTTTTAAACTTTTGTTAAAGCTTTATATCTGATTCTTAGATTTATATATATATATATATATATATATATTTATGATTATCAATATATTATTGAATGTTTCGTCATTGTGACTTACTTACTTACTATTAATAGAAGCCATCATTGTAGCCACTCTATTTATTTTTGACACACAAATATAGGAATGCATTTGAAAACCAAATGCTAGACATTGAGATCTGAGGTTAGCTAGCTGAAAAATACTTCCTAACCATGTAATGCTTCGTAAAATATATTATTTTGAAACACACACCATGCAAATCATGTTTATATCTGGAAACAGATTTTCCAATACAGTGTTTGTCTTCATATGACTCATCTATTCTGCTACTTTGATCTAAGAGTAAAAATCCTCTTTAGCCTCTTTGTGTATATCAAAAAGTAATTTCAAGGGCATAGTAGCTGGTATTTTACTTTTGGCAACAGATTACTATATCTAAAAGATATAGCTCTAAAATAGATGGATGGCTTCAATTATCCAGCCTATAAGGTAAGCACATAGTAGTTATGAACACTTAAGAGAGCCATGTGATTTGACAATTGCAAAAACAACCTTGATATCCTTGGTAAATATCTGGCAAAACTGAAATATTTACCTAACACTTTCAAAATTTAGTTGAGCTATTACTCAGGAAAGAAGTTTTGCTTGATTTAGCAAAGTACAATAGCTTTTGGGTAAAAGTACATTTATTTTTATGAAATTTAGCATTATAGCTGCTAGCGGCTGAAAGACTGGCAATAACAGATTTTTAAAAAATCCATAACAGTTGTATCTAGTGAAAAAGCAAATAAAATATTGTTCTGTGTGATTTTGTAGTGGACAACATTATACAGGGCAAATGAACTGTATATACAGTCAGGTCCATAAATATTGGGACATCGACACAATTCTAAACTTTTTGGCTCTATACACCACCACAATGGATTTGAAATGAAACTAACAAGATGTGCTTTAACTGCAGACTTTCAGTTTTATTTTGGGTGCATTTACATCCAAATCAGGTGAACGTTGTAGGAATTACAACAGTTTGTATATGTGCCTCCCACTTTTTAAGGGACCAAAAGTAATGGGACAATTGGCTGCTCAGCTGTTCCATGGCCAGGTGTGTGTTATTCCCTCATTATCCCATTTACAAAGAGCAGATACAAGCTCCAGTGTTCATTTCAAGTGTGCTATTTGCATTTGTTGCTGTTAGCTCTCAATATGAGATCCAAAGAGCTGTCACTATCAGTGAAGCAAGCCATCATTAGGCTGAAAAAACAAAACAAACCCATCAGAGAGATAGCAAAAAACATTAGGTGTGGCCAAATCAACTGTTTGGAACACACTTAAAAAGAAAGAATGCACCGGTGAGCTCAGCAACACCAATAGACACGGAAGACCTCGGATAACAATTGTGGTGGATGACCGAAGAATTATTTCCCTGGTGAAGAAAACACCCATCACAACAGTTGGCCAGATCAAGAACACTCTCCAGGAGGTAGGTGTATGTGTGTCAAAGTCAACAATCAAGAGAAGACTTCACCAGAGTAAATACAGAGGGTTCACCACAAGATGTAAACCATTGGTGAGCCTCAAAAACAGGAAGGCCAGATTAGAGTTTTCCAAACAACACCTAAAAAAGCCTTCACAGTTCTGGAACAACATCCTATGGACAGATGAGACTAAGATCAACTTGTACCAGAGTAATGGGAAGAGAAGAGTATGGAGATGGAAAGGAACTGCTCATGATCCAAAGCATACCACCTCATCAGTGAAGCATGGTGGTGGTAGTGTCATGGTGTGGGCATGTATGGCTGCCAATGGCACTGGTTCTCTTGTATTTATTGATGATGTGACTGCTGACAAAAGCAGCAGGATGAATTCTGAAGTGTTTCGGGCAATATTATCAGCTCATATTCAGCCAAATGCTTCAGAACTCATTGGACGGCACTTCACAGTGCAGATGGACAATGACCCAAAGCATACTGCAAAAGCAACCAAAGAGTTTTTTTAAGGGAAAGAAGTGGAATGTTATGCAATGGCCAAGTCAATCACCTGATCTTAATCCGATTGAGCATGCATTTCACTTGCTGAAGACAAAACTGAAGGGAAAATGCCCCAAGAACAAGCAGGAACTGAAGACAGTTGCAATAGAGGTCTGGCAGAGCATCACCAGGGATGAAACCCAGCGTCTGGTGATGTCTATGCGTTCCAGACTTCAGGCTGTAATTGACTGCAAAGGATTTGCAACCAAGTATTACAAAGTGAAAGTTTGTTTTATGACTGTTAATCTGTCCCATTACTTTTGGTCCCTTAAAAAGTGGGAGGCACATATACAAACTTTTGTAATTTCTACACCGTTCACCTGATTTCAAATTAAAGCTGAAAGTCTGCCGTTCAACCACATCTTATTCGTTTAATTTCAAAACCATTGTGGTGGTGTATAGAGCCAAAAAGTTTAGAATTGTGTCGATGTCCCAATATTTATGGACCTGTCTGTATAATATATAATTATATTACAGCATACAGTAAGAGTAATTTTTGATTACTTTTCATTATAAAACTAGGCACTAAGAGCCTATTGTATTCAAGCAATGCAAATTGTGTTGCAACATAAAATTGACTGTGGGAGCTTTCATTTGCAATATTACAGCTCTCAGCCTACATCCGTAAATCCTTGTCTCGTAATTAAAATGCGACTGTATATTTACGGCAAGCTCACAATTTATAACATGAAACACAATTAAAGAAAATTACCGGCTGTGAAACAGCCATAGAAACCATAGAAAAAGAGCAAACGGCTAAATAATTGCCAGGAACAGGCCTTTCATTGCCCTAAGCAAAGGCCCAGAATTTGACTGTGTTGTAGCAGGAGTTGGAGGTATTTTGAGCGAGAGAAAGAGAGAAAAATAACTTTATTCTTGCTTTGTATTGTTTTCATTAGTTCTAGTTAATGATTATTTCATACTTATATTACTAAACACATAATTACTGATAACCCATATATATTTGTGGTCTGATCAGGCTGCTCTTCTTGTCTACTTGCACCCTTAAACTATCTTGCTTTAGCTTACAGGAACAATCTCCATGTTGTGACTTTGTGTTCATCTCAGCACCCAGCATGCCAGCCCACGCACATCATTCACGGAGAAGAAGGAAAATTAGTTCCCTTTTATTAGGATTTCACATCATACAAGAAATAGACATCCACCTTGGATTAGTGCAGACAGACTAACACTTTATTCTCCTTACACAGATATTTTAGAACAACAAAAAAGAATCCACCTACATGCTTTCAAAATTTCCCACCCTGTATGAGGGGTCTGCCTTCTTACTGTAACCTTCCAACACCAATAATAGGCTAGCAGCCCCCTCACTGGTCTCCAGATAAGGGCCTGGAAGCGTTCACCTTGTTAGGTCACTTCAAACTTTATGGCTAAACTTTGATCATCAAGAATGAGGGACTAGGGGCGTGACAGGAAATGGACCGTGCGTTAGCGTGAAGCTAATGTCAGGATGGTTGGGAGACTGTGATCCTAGCTCTGACGACGGCTGATCCTGAATGCACATTTGGGGATCTACCTCTTACCTCTGCTCCCGTGGGCTGGATCGCAAGGCTGGCGTTGACAGCTCCTGCAGTGTGTCGGCGGGGGGTGAATTGAGGAGCTGGTATGAGCTGCAGCACCCACATGGAAATCTGACATTTGATACCTCGCGAGAGGTCGCGAAGCAACTGTGAGATCTCGGCTGGAGTTCGAAGCATCGGAGCCTGCGGCATGTGTAGCGGGCTGGCGAGGAGGCTGCGCTGAGACTCCTGTGGGAACAGGTGTGGCCCTTGGAGAATCTGACACCTTACATCCGGGATCTCGCAAAAGGATGCAGAGCCACGAGGGAGGCCCGTGCTGGCGTCCAGAGCATCCGAGCCTAAGGCATGAGCAGTGTGCGGGCAGTAAGGCTGTACTGAGACTCCGGTGGGAACCGGTGTGTCTCCTGGGTAATCTGATACCCGAAGTCCGCCATTCAGAGAGAGGAAGCGGTGCCACGTGGATGGTCAGTGCTGATGTCTTGAGCATTGGAGCTGGTGGCGTATGCAGCATGTCGGCAATGGGACTCAGTTGAATGGTTTGAACTGCAGGTCCAAAGAATTGCGGAAGCAGCAGGCAGAGATGTATGATCCACTCTAAGGTGGTGTGAGCGACTGAATCCTTTGGATACTGCTGCGGTCGGCAGCAGAGAGGTACCACATATACCTTCTATTAAACACTATATAAATACAGTAGCTTAAAACTACAAAAAGAGCCTAGGGGACTTAAAAAAAACAATAGTTGGGCGCTGCAAAAGTAACACTAAGACAAGTAAGTAAGACTTATAAAAGACCTTTAAGTGCCCAAACCTCCAGCAAAGTCCAAAGCCCAGGACCAAAACCATTATAATTAATAAGAGCTCCTAGGTATTGGTGTGAAGCTCAGGAAAGCCATCACAGAGAGCTGCAGGGAAACCTAGGGTATACCTGCAATAAAATCCACCCTATACACCCTATACATATAGGCCAAAGATATACATAATATATAGAGGTGGTTGAATATAAGTCTCGGTGCCACTTATTGAGCTATCCTATGATCTACTCAAATAGAAAATCTGCGTGTGGACATAAGGAGCCCTAAAGTAAAAAAGGAACATAAATAAAGTTGATCTGGATAAAGTTCCAGGATAAGATCTTGGGAGGCATAAGGATTGATAATAAAACCTGAAAGCAACAAAAGAGATTACTCTAGAACTGAGGGAGCAGACTTACCAGAGCTCCAGGTGTTGGGGAGGTCTCTGTAGGAATATCATATTTTTAGATACAAGACATTTAATAGCTATCTAAAAAATATGCCGACTAAAATGAAACCCAGGGATAAAAAAATGACATATAAAAAACCCCAAACACATTCTCTCCTAGGAACAAGGGCACTACTATAAGTACCCCTGTAGTAGATACTACTTTAAATTCAAGGTCATTCAGTCTCCAGATAAAGCCTCTCAAACTATGAGTGCGAGGAACTATTTTTCAGATGAAGATGAAACTCTTACATGCTCCAAAATGAAAGAACTATTACAGAACTTTCTAACAAACCTTATTTCGGATCTGACAAAAAAAATATCGGATAACACACAACTTATCAAAGAAGTAAATTAAAGTGTTTAATCCGTTGAAAATGTTTGTGATAAATTAATTATGGATAATAACACTTTATCAAAATATACATCGGCTTTGGAAAATAAAACCGAGGACTTAATGATTAAAGTTTCCTTTTTAGAAGATCTGAGTAGGATGAACAATCTACGTCTAAGAGGCATACCAAAGACATTACAAGATAGTAACTTAAAGACTTATTTGGAGGACTTACAATTGGTTCCAAATGGTTTAAAAACTGAAAATACAATTGATGTCATTCATAGACTACCCTTAGCTAAACACCTAGATAAATCCATCCCTAGGGATGTCATTATGAGAGTTCACTTTAGATCTTATAAAGAAGCTATAATAAGGGCTTTATACGATAAGAGGTGTTTTGTATCTCCATATGAGAATATTAAAATATTTTCTGGCTTATCAGCCCAGACATTAGCCAGGAGAAGAGATTATACTGAGACAAACCAGATTCTAAGGCAGAAAGAAATAAATGGATATCTCCGGTGGGAATCTCAGTGTATAAAGATTCAAATTGGTTTAGAATTAAAATAGTCCAGGAGGGAATAAAACTGTTGAATGATTGGCAAAATGAAATAGCTTTGGTAAACAAAGGGGTGGAAAAGCCTACTTTGCCAGTAATTTGAATTGGCAGACAAAATAGGGATGTAGAAGTCAGTTTCAGTTTGCAATAGTAACTAATCTAGGGAGGTTGGATTGCTGCTCATACTGTCTATCCAATTACAATCAGGAAAAACAGAAAAAAAATAATAACAAAAAACAAACAAAAAAAAACACAGGAGGAATAGTATTCTTGTAGGCATCATGAGAAGTATATATATATAGTTATTTAATATTATTTCACAAAATTACAAATGGTGGAGATTCTTATTGGCGCTAAAAGGGAAATAAGTAAAAATGGTATAGAAGAGTACATAGTTGGGTGAAGAATAGTTATCCTTCTTTCTTAAATAAGCACCTTGATTTGTAGGAAATAAATAATAGATAAGGGAAAATTCACTATAAAAACAAAAGATGTGGAGAAATACCAACATTATAGGAACACATGATTTGAATTATTTAATATCTTCTGTTCCTGTTAAATTTATATAGATTATAGTAATTGCTCACAATCACTACCCATAGAGAGGGAAACTAAGTAAGTACATTATTGGGTTGGTTTTAGACCCTATGAATTAAAAAAAAAAAAAAAAAATAAGGAAAAAGAAAAAGAAAGAAAAGAAAGGATTTTTTTTTCACTTGAGGATAACTTTCTAGAGATTATGAATCAGATGCTAATAGAATCAAAGATACTTTGTATAGACTAGGGCTATGGTTTGACCAGATAGTCTACCTCCATATTTAAGTCTCCCAACCATAGGTGGGAAATCACTCCTGACATTTTCTAACGTCGAGCAATATCCCCGCTAAACCAAAGACTGTGGTGTGCATTTATTTTGTTTTTTTAAGGATATGTATGTATGCTTTTAGAATGATGAAGGCTCCCAGTAGGAGATTGAGGCAACTTAAATGGAACTACTTTTTTTAAAAGCAGGAAACGTGTCAAGTACGTGTTTAAATGAATAAGGGTATAAAAATTATCTTGCATAACATAAACGGCTTAAACTCACCAACAAAGAGGAAAATAGCCTTCCTGAATTATGCTAAAGTTAAAGCCGATATTCTTTGTCTCTAGGAGACCCACCTTAAGAGGGAGGCACTACAATACATGTCAAACAAGCAATATCCTGGTAGAATAGATGCTACATTTACTAATAAATCTAAAGGAGTCTCCATTCTCTTTAATAAGAGATTAATGGTGTCAGAGAAATTTACAAAGATAGATCCTCTGGGGAGGTATATCCTTTGGACTGGTCTCATTAGTAATAGATTAATAACTCTGGTAAACGCTTACCTGTCAAACAAAAATCAGATTAGATATCTTAAGAATCTTTTAAAAGAAATATTTCAATTGAAAAAATGATCGATTATAATATGTGGGGATTTTAATATGGCAATAAATGCATCTATGGATAAACAGGGATACCATAAGGCAAATTCGGAATCCTTAATTATCAAAACAGCAACAGAATTTTCAAATCTGATAAATAGCTATGAGCTATTTGACTTATAAAGGGTTTTTCACCCATATCAAAAAGAATATACCTTTTTTTCAAATCGATTTGAATCTTCTTCCCGTATTGATTATGTCTTTGCGGATCTAAGAACTATGAGATTAATCATTAAGACAGATATTGTACTGACTCCCTGGTCAGATCACTCAATGAATTGTGTAATCCTCGAGGATGTCATTAAGCTTAATAAAAAAAGTAGATGGAAAATTAACTCTGTTATATTTAAAAAAAAAGAATATATTAATGCTATTAAAAAAGATACACAGGAATTCTTTGAAATTAAAAAGGATTTGGTAGTGTCTGCGAAGACGCTATGGTGCTTCTTTAAAGCCTTTATTCAAGGGATTCTAATCTCTAGATCAGCTGAAATACAGTGGCAACAGGGAAAACCACTAAAATGCTTTTATATAGAATTAGAAAATTTACATCAGATTAATAAAAAGAATCCAAATAAGAAATTGGTAATAAAATAAAGACTATAAATAACCAAATCAAAAGAATTCTTCAGTTACAAGCTGATAGTCTCCTACGGAGATTTCAGCAAGCACACTTCTTATATGGCAATAAAACAGGGAAATATCTAGCAAATAGATTAAAGAGGCAACGGAATCAAAATAGGATTCTAAGAATACAAGATGAAGAGGGAAATTTACACTTTCATGCAGATAAAATAGGTGAGGTGTTTCAAGATTTTTATATGAAATTATACAACTTGGATAAAGATATCCGATTTAGCCCTCCAGTAAAAGAGGATATTGAGGCTTTCCTTGACAAATTTAAGTTACCTAAGATTTCAGAAAAAGATCGATGCCATTTTATTATTATTATTAACTTTTATTTGTAACGCGCCGACATATTCCGTAGCGCAATACAGGGGATAAAAACAAGGGAAAATACAGCATTAACAAAATTCAAAATATGGAGGACCCTGTTTTGAGCTTAGAATCTTTGCAGAAAGTGCTTTTTCCCAAAGCATCCTAGAAGACTGAAAACTCGCCACTTACAATCTAAAGGGAATGGAAGGGGCAGAAGTCAGGGAAAGATTAAACAGATAAGGAATACAAAGGGTCAGAAGAGAAGTGAAAGTTAGAAAAGTTTTTCATTTAGAGGGAGAGAGAAGGAACAGAGGTGAGGGCTCTAGCATTTAAAATGTTGTCTGTCCCTAGTGGTGAGATAATATATGCAAGTAGGAAAGTCAGGTGATTCCCATTTCACTATATATTTAATCAGAATTGGGGTGGGAGGGTGAGAGGGAGGGAGGGCAGAACTCCCAAAATTCAGAGTAACCAGTGAGGCCTTCTGAAACCAGATGCAGGTAAAATTTGGGGCTAAAAGAAAACAATAAAATATGGTATAAGGGACCAATAGAACAGAGAGGGAGAGAGAGAGAGAGGGATAGAGAGAGGAATAGAGAGAGAGCAGTTAACAGAGAGGAAATGCAAAGACAAGTGGAAAGGAGGAGATCTAGGCAAATTATACAGGCCATAAAAGGGGGAAGGGGAAGTAAAGCCAGGCAAGATACAGTAAACATATGAAAAAGTTTGAACTAATTTTAGAAATAATTCTATGTCAGCAAATATAATAACAAGCATATAGTAGAAATATTAATAAAAGATATTGGCTCCTGGGAAGATGCAGCTTTCAAGGGTGTCCTCCATACCTGATGGTGCGTATAGAACTCCCAGAATTCAGAGAAACCAGTGAGGCCTTCTGAAACCAGTTGCAGGTAAAATTTGGTGCTGATGGTGTGTATAGAACTCCCAGAATTCAGAGTAACCAGTGAGGCCTTCTGAAACCAGATGCAGGTAAAATTTGGGGCTGATGGTGTGTATAGAACTCCCAGAATTCAGAGTAACCAGTGAGGCCTTCTGAAACCAGATGCAGGTTAAATTTGGGGATAAAACAAAACAATAAAATATGGTATAAGGGACCAATAGAACAGAGAGAGAGAGAGGGAGAGAGAGGGAGAGAGAGAGGGAGAGAGAGAGGGAGAGAGAGAGGGAGAGAGAGAGGGAGAGAGAGAGGGAGAGAGAGGGAGAGAGAGAGAGATATAACTACTGCTGAAATAACTGAAGTGATAAATAGTGGTAAACCAAATAAATCCCCAGGGGTGGATGGATTTGACCTTTTATTTTATAGTACTTATGCCTGAAATAAAAGTGTATATATGTGAGTTATTTAATGACATTAAACAAACAGGGAATCTTCCTCTGGAGCTGTCAGAGACAAAAATAGTCAATAGCTTGAAAGAAGGGAAGAACCCGGACGATTGTAGGAGTTACCATCCTATTTCATTTATTAACGTGGACGTTAAAATCTACAAGAAGGGAGCAGACGTGTGACTCCAGAGCTCCCTAGTTTAAACCCCAATTATAGCATTTTTTTCCCCTAAAAAGCAGCAAGACACGCTCAGGAAGAACTCTAAACAGCCCAGCTCAACAAGCTGTTGAAGGAGATACCCGCCATAGTGGGGTTTGCCGGAGAGATCGGGATCGGTCTGCCATGAGGGAAAGGCGCAGGGGTGCCATCTTGCCCAGCACAGCGGCGTCCTCTCACCCGAGAGCGCTTCGGCGGTGGAGGCCTCCCCAGCCACCTACACCGGCGCAGACAGTCCCGATACCGGAGCCGACTCCGGAAAGAGGCACAAGGAACGACAGCTCAGAGGCCGGCTGCCCGGGAGGGAGAAAAACAGCCAAAGGGGCCCTGCACGAGCAGCAACGAAGCGGAGGAGTTCGCGGGTCGGTGGAACCGCAGAAAGGGGTGAGTGAGGGAAAGGGTACAGTTGCCCCAAGGTAGCGGTGTAGCAGCACCGTTAATGAAAAAGGCCTGGAGGGCTGCACAGACCCGAAGCCTACCATTCCTCACCCCCAACGTGTAGAGCTGACACACATCCCAAGGCGCATCTCACACCCAGGCACACAGACAATGCAACCTCTGCCCCACAGCTCTAAGTGACAACCAGGGCTGCACTACCCTACACACAACAGCCCTAATAAAAGAGCCCTACTACAAGTGCCAAATAATCAAAAAGACTTACAAAGGGGCAAGAGGGCAGCAGAAAGACTATTCCAGTGTTTCAGTGCAGAGCGGCCATTTTTGGATCGTTTGGCGCCAAAAAGCACCCCCATGAAGGAGGGAGGCCATTTTGGTTTTGCAAGAGAGTGAGATATATGCAAAGACTGCAAGGCTTGAATTTAGCAAAGTAAGACTTATATATACCCTAGGACAACACTTGCTGCACCATTATACAGAAAAGTGCTTTACTGACATAAAGTACTGGACCAATGTGGGTCAAAACTTGCTAATAAAACAAACAAGCACTTATAAAGAATACAGAAACAAGATTCCCTATTGAATATACACAGAAGCCCAATATAAGTTGGGTTATACCACCCACCCCACATCAAATAAGGGCAAGAAGACTGCATGAGTAACAATACACCTCATTAAACTCAATTCAGTTAAAGCAGGAAAGGCAGCTGAAGTTAATTAAACAACAAAGGAACTAAGTAAATATACCCGAATATCTCTCACAAACTTACATCACTGATCGCATGCAGGAAACCGCAGCCATGACAAAACAAAAGTTGCCTGTCAATGAAAGTTCCTAAACAGCAGCCCCCAAATGAGTCCCTAGGACTGGCCAATTGACCCCCTAAATGCGGTGAATTAAGAAGCTAAAGCCAGAGGGGATACCCCACCCTGGAATAGATACCTGTCATTTCTGATATCTCTAGAAAAGATTATAACCTCTAAATCATACCTTTATAATGCGCCGGATTGCATAACAGATTGGGACTCAGCCATGGGTAAATCAAAACGGAATATACCCTCAAAGAGCATCCAAGACTACTTTAAATCACATCAACAAGTGGGAACCTCCCCGCAAATATCAGCAGTAGGTTCATCAGAAGGCTCAGACGTGGAAGAAGAGCCCTCTCACACAAAACAACCTATGAAACTGTCAGACATCTCATTGACGGACTTCAATAACCTACTTGGTTCTCATTTTGACAAGGCAGTGGGGGAGATCAGACAAGATTTACAAGACCTTGGACATAGGACCCACGTACTGGAAAAAATAACTTATCAAATAGTAGACACCCAACAAAAAGACCGTCTGGACATATCCCAAAATTGGGCACATATTGAAATGCTAGAGAATAAGCTGGAGGACCTAGAAAATAGGTCCAGACGCAATAATATTAGATTCAGAGGGATATCTAAAGCAGTGGGTGACCTGAAACTATATTTAAATGCAATTGTCCATAGCTTACTTCCTGATCTCCCTCAAAACGCCTGGGAGATTGAAAGAGCACATAGGGCTTTAGGCGGCACAAATACACCAGAGCAACCGAAAGACGTCAAAGCTTGTTTTCTTCGGCAAGGAACAAGAGATATATTGGCAACATCTAGAAAGACGAAATCTATAATTGGCCGGATGGAGCCCAGATTCAAATTTATGCGGACCTAGCTCCCTCCACTCTTATAAAAAGAAAACAGCTAAAACCAGCCTTAGCAATCCTGATCCAAATCTGTATCAAGTATAGGTGGGGGTTCCCCTTCAGCCTGTCGTTTCAAGTAGGGACGACAAATCACACAATCCACACTTTGACCGAATGCAATGCAGTCCTTGCAGATTTAAACCTTTTGCCCAGAGAAGGTGCTTTAGACCGGCAAGACAATGGTGCTTTAGACCGGCAAGACAATGGACAGAGATCCAACGGTCAAAACAACAAAACAAACAATCCGATCCAGCAGGGGTATCTGCTACATCATCTCCAGGATCCTCAGAAGGAAAAAAATAGGGGGCCACAGAGATATATACAAGGAGCGACCAAAGTAATAGAACTGAGGGACACTCTGGACATTAAGCTCAAACCTCCTTTAGCCCACGAAAGCATCAGAGAACGGAAATTATTGTAGCTGGGAACCTTTGAAAAAAGAGGCTAAGGGAAATGACTATATATGTACATTATATCATCCTATAGCGGGACCACTAATTCCGCTAACCCAGAGGACTACATTCCTTCTGCAACACAATAGGAAGCGCTATGATGTTTAGGTTTTGAGTTTATAGGTCAAATAACAGAAATGCACTGTTTGTGAAATTGTTTGATATGTTTGATAGTGCACCGTAACAAAAGCTACCAGTTAAAAGTCAATCCAGGGGTCAGGTCTCTTGAATAAGGACTTTACAATGGGGCAGTTATGGGTAACCCTTTAAAACTCACATATGTTAATATGTCAGATTTTACATCCTCAGCAGAGGGGATTACTAGGGAAATGGACATTTTCATTCCCCTCCCCTGGCACAAATGTGCCTTATGTAATTACCTGAGGAAAAATCAATGTTTATGTATTTTTACTGTTTGGTTAAATATGTTTTACTTTTTCTTTCCAACCTTCACAGTTTCGAATATCAAACTTTACGAGGCGATTCCTCCACTTTCTCTGGTGTCACTCCCACTTACCCTTGAGACCCACGTAAAGGGAACGTTAGGGGATAATGAAGGTAAAGCTCTGGCTAGGCACAATCTCGACAGTGTTATAGAAGTACCATGACAGGCACCACATTCACTTTTGTCTCACACAACGTCCGGGGATTCAATTCCCAATTTAAACGGCGCAAAGCCTTTCTATCTTACAAACCACTATGCACAGACGTAATATTCCTGCAGGAAACGCATTTTGCTCACCGCAAGCTCCCTCAATATCTACACAAAGATTACCCGGTATTTAGCGCTTCCACCCAACCTACCAAAAAGGGGGGAGTTGCTAACCTGCTGCATCAGTATTTCCCATTCATTATAGAGCATCGAAAAATAGATGCGGGTGGGAACTTTGTAGTACTAACAGGTACATTATGGGGAACAAAACTATCCCTAATTTCATTTTATGCGCAAACATCCTCACCTCACAAATCATTGATAAGACTCCTCAAATATCTAAAATCGGTTGATGTCGGGAGGATTGTGTTGGGGGGAGATCTCAATCTGGTGCTAGATCCTTACATAGACAGATCAAACTACGATAGTAGGGGTAAATACTCAAATAAATTGAAACAAATTAACGCTTTGCTCAATGACTTGCATCTAACAGATGCTTGGAGACTGCTCCATAAGGGTGACAGGGGGTACACCTTCTATTCATCTGTTCATGGCACATATTCCCGAATAGACACCATTTTAGTAGACTCTTCATTCTCAGATAACGTAATTAGGGCAGAAATCCATCCGTGCCCGTGGTCCGACCACTCTCAGGTTAGTGACTCCATAGATTTAGGTCTAAAGAGCAGACCCCCTTATAGCTGGAGACTCAATGAAAACATATTATCTAACCCAACAGTGAGTGAACAAATAGCCAAAGATCTGGAACTATTCTTTTCGACCAACATCACCCCAGAGTCGGACATGGGGTGGTCATGGGTGGCCCATAAGGCCTTCATTAGGGGCTCTCTTATAAAAATCGCAAGTGGTCTAAAAAAACAAGCTAAATTAAAAGAGGAAACCCTAGAGAAGGACTTGAGGGAGTTAGAAAAATTAAACCAGCAAAACACCTCCAACCAGTTACGTAAAAGAATAGATAAAATTAGATCGGAGCTAGATCTATTGTTGTCTAACCGCACGGAAAAAGCGATGAAGTGGACAGGTCACAGATTCTATACCAAAGCTAACAAACCAGATAAGTTACTGGCAAAAAAACTTAGAAACAAAATCTCACAATCAAAAATCTATAAAATAAGAACCTCGGCTGGGGAAGTCACTACCAGCCCAAATCTTATACAAAAAACATTCCTGGACTATTTCCAGAAAATGTATTCCTCTGAGAAACATCACACCCAGCAAGAGCAACAACAGCATGGGTTTTTGGAGTCATGTGATCTGCCCACTTTATCCGAGGAGGAAAAGGAGCTCCTTAATTCAAAAGTGGGGGAACCCGAAGTTAGAAAAACCATTAATAGTCTGAAGGGTGGGAGGGCACCGGGCCCAGATGGATTCACCAACTTATACTAACTAAAATACATAGACACGCTTACAAAGCACCTTACTACTCTGTTCAACCAGATCCTAGAGGGTCATGAAATGCCCCAAGAATTAAACCAATCGGACTTGATATTCTTCCATAAAGATGGGCGGGACCCCCTAGAAGTAAAAAATGACCACCCAATTTCACTCCTTAATGGGGACATAACAATTTTAGCAAAACTGTTGGCCAATAGAATCGCCCAATTTCTCCAGACTTATCCATAAGGACCAAACGGAATTTGTCCATTACAGACACATAGGGGATAACAGCAGACGCACCTTGAACCTGATATCGTGGGCTTCTAGAAATCACACCCCAACATGTTTAGTAGCCTTAGACATAGAAAAAGCCTTCGATACCGTAGAATGGTCCTATCTAAAAGCGGTATTACTCAAATTTGGTTTTGGAGGGAAATTTATGGACCTAATTGAAACCTACTATAGATCTCCCAAGGCCAGATTGAAATTACCAGGCGACACTATGGCGCAAATTGAGGTACAAAGGGGAACCAGACAGGGATTCCCCTCTCTCGCCCTTACTCTTTGCTCTAGCAATAGAGCCACTGGCACAGTCAATAAGAGCAAACTCAAAAATCAAAGGGATCCAGATAGGCCACCACCACTTTAAATGTAGTCTCTTTGCAGACGACTTCCTGGGCTCACTCACAAACCCAGCCACTTCTATCCCAGAACTTATTCATACCCTTAACCACTTTGGAAACCTCTCGGGGCTCACTATAAATGTAGCAAAGTCGGAAGCACTAGGTATAGCTCTTACCCAATCAGAGACACAATATCTTAAACAAAACTTTAATTTCTCCTGGCCTGATTCACACATTAAATATTTAGGGGTATGTATAACCAGAAGAGTAACAGATATATATAAAGCAAATTATATACCCCTATTCAAAGAGTTAATGCTAGACTTACAAAGATGGTCAAAAAATAGAATCACATGGCTAGGCAGGATACATGCAGTTAAAATGAATATTCTCCCCCGGCTACTATACTTATTTCGCACACTTCCGACCCCAATAATTTACAAGGATCTAGAAAAGTTCCAAAATCAAATCTTCAAATTTATTTGGAATCACAAATCCGTAAGAATTTCCAAATCTACCATGTATTTATCTAAAACTAAAGGAGGTCTCTCATGCCCCAATCTCAAATTGTACTATAAAGCAGCACAACTCTTGTTTATCCCCATGGCGCACTCCTCCCGTCATCAACCTCTATGGGTCTTTATAGAAAATATACAAATGCCCCCATACACATGGGACACCATCATATGGCTTCCCAAATCAAACATTTTAAGGGGAAAAGTAACGAACCCAATAACCAGACACTCGCTGGGGATATGGTCATGGGCAACCCAGCACCATCACATAGCCCCTCCATTAGCTAGCATTTCTCCGATTATTCCAAACCCCCTACTGACAATGCAACTGTCTCCAATGTCTAAACACTGGTGGAAATCCAAGGGCCTGTTGACATTTGGGGCTTGGTATCAAGAAGGAGCAATGGCCACATATGACTACATAAAGACTACTTACAATCTACCTATACATTCCGAATCATAATACATTTTGTAAATTCAACAATAACTGCGCTAGGAGCACCTGAAACCAATTGGCTAGTCAGAATTTGTAGAGATCATCCACTGTCGAGTAGTATGATAAGCTTATTCTATAACACATTTAATGAGCCACAAAAGTCACAAAAAGTTAAATTCATACAGCAATGGAAAGAAGACCTGGGATACACACTAGACCAAACAATCTGGAAACAAAGCTGGCGCAGCCTAACTAGAGGGTCCCTAAACTATAGTGTTTTGGAGACATCGATAAAAGTCCTACACAGAATATATCATACACCAACTAAACTTTTTAAATGGGGATTAACCCAAGATGATAAATGCTTCAGAGGCTGTGGGGACTCCGGGACATTCTTGCACACATGGTGGACATGCCATACTGTGAAAGGACTATGGGCAGAAGTATTCAAGTTAGCTTCAAAAATGTTTAAAACCAAAATACATGAATCTATTGAAATTGGCCTTTTAGGCCTCTCCAACTCACTACTGACATCCCATCAAAATAAGTTACTACAGTACTTGATGCTGGCTACAAAAAGCCATGTTGCCCGGCAGTGGAAATCCTCAAATGTGAGCATACAGGCAGTGAAAAACAAATTAAATTATATTTTAATAAATGAAAGAATAACACACCTCTTGGAAGATTAAATTCCTAAATTTATGGATGTGTGGTCTCCGTGGCTATTGGAACCCGATAGCATATCTTCAGAACGCAAAATAAATCAGTGAACCATGGTAGAGGGGGGGAGAACAGGTGGCACCGGAGGAAGTGGATGGAGGTAAGAAACGCTTCAAACTAGTGGAACGGAAAGGAATAGTTATTTAAATCAGTTATTGTTTATTTCTATTATTACGCCGGTTTTGCTTTATCCTTCTTCTCTTTCTCCCCCCCAGCAGTATTACTTCCTTCTTACTATCTTCCCTAACTGGGAAATTAGTGGGTATCAACATAATGGGTTGGGAGGGGGAGGAGAGGGGGAAAAAAATGGTCGAAAAACAGGCAAGGGCAGACGGCTTCCCGGGGGAAGTACTATTAACAAAAAGAAAAAAAAAAAATATATATATATAGCACTCTATCATGTAGATCCATCACAATTCAGGACTAGCTTTGCAGGATACAAAGAACATGAAGAAATTGTTTATATGTTTAGTGTATCTTCCGGAAACGATGGTTTAATGTTTGTAATGTATCACACCCTTGCCTAATAAAACTGAATGTTAAAAAAAAAAATCTACAAGAAGATCTTAGCGAATAGATTGAAAACTATAATATACAAGGTGATCCATTGTGATCAAACTGGGTTTGTCCCAAGCCGTCAAGCTTCCGACAACTCCAGACGAATCATCGATATTTTGAACTACGTTAAGGACAATGATCTTCTCATATTGACCCTATCATTGGATGCCAAAAAGGCCTTTGATAGGGTCAGTTGGGAATTTCTGCTGGCAGTCCTTTTGAAATATGGATTTGAGGAGTTTGCCTCAAAGTCAGTAAAAGCCCTATACACGAATCCAACTGCCTTTGTTGCGAGCCATGACTTTGAGTCAAATAAGTTCAAAATAGGTAATGGCACCCGTCAGGGATGTCCTTTATCTCCATTACTATTCATTCTCTTTATGGAGCCTTTGGCGACATATATAAGAGACTGCAGAGAAATTGAGGGCGTGATTATAGATCAGGAGGAATTTAAGTTTATAGGATTCGCTGACGATATTATTATAACTATGACCAACCCGGAGGTAGCTTGTCATAAATTACAGGAAATACTAAAGGAGTTTGGTAGACTATCCTACTTTAGTATTAACAGATTGAAATCAGATACTTTGATGAGGCATAAAGCCGGAAGCCAAACAAAAATTGGAGAAATCATTTACCTTCAATTGGAAATCTGAATATATTGTTCACTTGGGGATAAAATTCTCATTTAAAGTGAGTAAAATCTATAAAGATAACTTAAATGAGGTAATGAAGGAAATCAGACCCATTCTGAGCAATTGTAGATATCTTAATTTATCTTGGTCAGCTAGAATTGCTGCTATCAATATGAGCATTATTCAGAAAATGACTTACTGCTTGAGATCAATACCAGGTAGTGTACCAAATAACTACCTACAACTCATCCAGGATCAGCTTACCAAATTTATTTATGGGGGGGGGGGGGAAACAGAATTAGGAAAAGTCTTGTATGTAAGAAATTTGAAAAAGGAGGCTTAAATGACCCCTGTATAAAAGATATACATCAAAATATTGCTATAGCCCAATTTTGTTGGAATACCCACCTAGATAAACTTAGATGGTTGGTGTTGGAAGAGGCCCTTATAAGGGAGACCCCTATAACAAATTTACTATGGTACCCCAATTATACTAAACATTTGTTTGGCAAACTCCCAAAAAATGTAAATGCCCTTTAAAGAGATTGGTATAAAAATAAAGAGACATTGCAAGTATGAAACTTCCCATCATTAGCCACGCCTTTTGATTTTCATTGATACAAAAGATCTCTCTTCAGCATTCTCCCTCTTGTGAAGCAGGGGTGTGACCTTAGTTTCTGAATTATATAAAAGGACACTTTTTAACTTTTTTGGAGATGCAGAAGAAATTTGAGATCACAAAATGTACCTGGTTAAATTATCAAAGCAATTAAACAAACTCTAATTACCTGTGGTTATAAAATCATTGGAATAAATTTGCCAACGAAAATTGAAGAACTAATCATTATGGGAGTAAAATCACATATTATTTCTAAATGCAGTAAGATTATGTGTGAGATAGCTACCTTTATTAAAAGTATAGGAATTAAAGGATGGGAATTAGAGCTCAGAATGCACTTAGATGAAACTGCTTGGAGGGGAATTATAAAAAATGGTTAAGAAATCAGCACTTAACACAGTATATCTGGAATTGTTTTGTAAATTAATGCATAGGTGGCACTATACTCCTGTTAGAATGTCAAAAATTAACTCAAAAGGGGAATATCTATGTTGGAAACATTGTGATATACGAGGCACTAAAGCCCATGTTTGGTGGAAGTGCAAAAAAATTCATGAGATGTGGGCAGAAATATTTCAGTTATTATCTAAAGTGATCGATAAACATATTCCTTGTAATCCACAATTGGTCCTTTTTCATATGGATCTGGAGTACCTCCCATATGCTGATAGATATCTGATATGTCATATCCTATTGGGTGCTAAATGGCTAATGGTGAAATACTGGAATTTACCTTCAGTTCCCACAACAAAATAATTAATTAATGCCATTAGCCTTAACAGGGATCTGACATATAATTTTAACTGATTAGTCCCTTTGAAGCAAACTTCCCACATTAACTGGACAAAGTGGGATAGATACCTTATCTCTGCTAAAATTTAAAGAAGGTATGTTCTAGGAAAAAAAAAAGAAGTGGAACATTAATTTTGAATGATTGTATGATTGTTATATGTTATGTATGTTAATTTTTAAACAGTGATATGTAATTTGTTTATGTTAATTTTGTCATATATTTGAAAAGCATAAAAATAATAATAAAAAAAAAAAAAAAATGAGGGACTAGGAAGGGGATAGATTAACATCATGGAATTTCATTCCTGGACCAAATACATCAGGAAATCATGTAGTATAAACCATTTGTGCCACCTATAAGCAACCAATGGTGTATCACTTCACATGGTAACCCCAACAATCATTATTGTGGCCCACAATATATTATACATAAAATCAACATGTCATAGTCCTTAAAAAATTCTCATGTCCACTGTAATAACCGTTGATGTTAGCAACCTAATGTGTTAGAGTCCCAAATAACAGGATTGCTTGTGGGGTTCAGGGGAGTCACATCCTGGCCCCACAATCAGAATTGGCAGCTAGTCCCCCCTTTCAGATGCAGTGTCCAGGCTATGATCCCCATGGATGACTAAGTGAATGCTGCTAAACTCAATCTGTCCATATGTTGCCTACTCCGGCACATGGCCTGATCATGAGTGTGCAGGGCAAATTGTTTCCATTATTCCCCTGTACAAATTCCAAGGGGAAAACCAGTCTGTTGGTTTTCCCACCAGCACAAACCCCACAGTCCAGGTCAAGTACCCACTAGGAGCGTAAACATACTCATTTGCAGAAAAAAACACACAATATGCCCAGCAGGGACCATTCCAGTCAGCATCAGAAATCTTTAACTTAATATATATATTGAAACAGTTGTACTTGAATAGGATTTTCAGCTTGTGTATAATCTAACATTGGCTTCGCATAAAAGCTATGTAATGCAGCAGGTATAAGCTTTAAGGAAACCATGTTTGAAATGGGTTATGGATTGGAGAGCAAGGCATTTGTGGGCACATTTGTCTTAGTTGAAACATGAGCTGGGCACTGCACTCCATTTTCTCCTGCACCACAGTCTGGGCACAGAACCCCCGCTCACCTGGGGCAATGGTCTGGACATGGGACTCAATTTCTCACTCTCCTTGGACCATGGTCATGGCACTGTGCTCCAGCTCTCCTTGCTTGGGCACACAATATGGAGTGCTGTCCCAGTTTAGCTTACTGGATTGCACTCTGGCAGGAAGGATCTCATGGTTCATCCCCTCCCCTGCCATCTGGTCTGTTGCTTACTCCCTGACTGTGTTTATCAGCTGGAGAGTCTTCAGTGGTTCACAGTCCTTTACTGTCTGCTTGGCTTGGTTTTTTAACAACCATGGGCCTATGGGATCAAAAGTTGGTAATATTTCCCCCATCCCCAGGTCTGCACCTCCTCCTGACCAATGTTTGAGTTCAGGGGTGTCCATTGGGCCTTCTATTTTTTAGATATTACTACGCTTAGACTGGTTGTGGTTCTCTTTCCCTTCCTGTTTTGTATTTAGCATATCTACTGGACGCCAAGTGGACGGTGCTCTATACGAGAAGCTGCACAGAAGGACTTATATCAAGCAACTATCCTTTTTAGGAGGACTTTTGTTGTAAATGGGATGCTTACACTCTATATAAGATTGTGGATTTTTTTTTTTAAATAGTTTTATTTTATTGTAAGATAGAAAACGAGGTATGCATTAAACAAGCTAACATACAGAATACATAAAAAAATAAAACTCATATTGATACCTCATGTCCTGACATAAACATATTGTTTTCAAACCTATCTCAATTACACATAAACACATATATACACACACACATACTGTATATATATATATATATATATATATATATATATATATATACTAGCGAATTGCCCGTCAAAAAATGTTCTTTACATATTTTGAAGTAATATATGCAGGAAGCATTCTGTTGAAGAGCTGGCAATGTGTTTTGATGTTGCTGCAGCATTAGTGCTGTGGAGCTGCTGTGTAAGAGTAATGAATGTGTGGAGTGTAATAGTGTGCGTGCGCGAGACAAATCCGTTAGTGTACTTCCGCATTGTATAAGTTATTGTTCTAAAATGGCGGCTAATGTGTGGTATGCAGCTGTGGCTCATTTAGCGTCCTTCGTTTTTTATTCCGACTGTTTCGAAATATCCATAGCTGTTTGGTGGTCCTTTGGCCTTGTTTTCGTTTTGTTCGGCAGCCATTTTTTCTCTCACTTAGGTGGTTTTCGGGTGTCTAAACTTCAAAATTTGTACTTAAATCGAGGTGTAACTTTACTTGCAGAGGTCCTGGGTGCACCACCTTGCTGTGGGTAAGCTTTTTATGTGTTTGTTGTGTATATTTATTGTGTTTCTAATGTTTTTCGGGTTGCATGTGTTGCGTCTTTGTTTTCGAATCTCATAGGTCTTTTTCGGGAAATGCGTAGTTGTTTGGTGGTGTTTTGCGTCGTTAGACTGCTGTAGCCTAGTTTTCGTTTTTTTCGGTGGCCATTGTTTCTATTGCTTAGAGAATTTTTCAGTGTCTACACTTTTTTATTTTGTGTTAAATTGAGGTGTAACTTCAGTTTTCGAGGTCCTGGATGCCCCCTCTTCCTGTAGGTAAGCTTTTTATGTATTTGTTGTGTGTATTTCTTGTATTTTTCCTGTTTTGATGTGCGCGGTTTGCGGTCGATTTTTGCGAGGTCGTAATGGGTTGTAACGTGTCTCGTATTTTCCTTTTGTAACTACGTACATTTTGCGAGGTCCGCAATGGCTGGCAAGGAGCGCCTTTGGCGCTCCTTGCCAGCAACTGCGACCCTCAACTCGCGAGTCCGAAAGCATTAGCAACAGCTTGCATGCTCACGACTATATATGTGATATATATATGCAGTATAGTATTAGTAGCGACTATATAAGAAAAGTAAAACAGAGAAGGGAGCAGAAGAAAAGGGTAATAAAAAGGGTGAGGTGGCTCCCTCTCCCTCTTTATTACCCTTTTCTTCTGCTCACTTCTCTGTTTTACTTTTCATATATAGTCGCTACTAAAGGTCATCTTGCAAAAGATATGAGAGAACATAGTTCATTTAAAAAAATTTTTTTTTTTTTATATATGTGTATGGAAGGGAATGGACTCTTTATCATCTGTCGGCTCTCAGGGTCAAAATGATTTTTTTTGATAATATATATGTAGCTGATATATAATGATGCAAGTGATATCTTATGGATTATTTAATATTTATAGAATTTACTGGGTTATGACTAGCGTTGTCCCGAACAGTTCGCCGGAGAACTATTCGCGTCGATTTTCACATGTTCGCGTTCCCAACGAACGGCGAACACATGCGCTTTTCGGTCCGCCCCCTATTCTTTATCATTGAGGAAACTTTGACCCTGCACCTTACAGTCAGCAGACACATTCCAGCCAATCAGCAGCATACACTCCCTTCCAGAGCCTTCCATCTGTATGACAGCCTACATTTTAGAATCATTCTGTAGCTACATTCATTGAGAGAGGAGATATATTCTACCTGCTGTTGATTTAATAGGGAAATAGAGAGCCAGGCTGTGTATTTAGCTTTAACTACACACCTGAAGGACTCCTTTGATATCTGCTGCAAGGACAGCAACCCAAAAAGCCCTTTTTAGGGCTAGAACATCATTTATTTTATTTTATTATTTTGTTCTGCTGATTTAATAGGGAAATAGATAGCCAGGCTGTGTATTTAGCTTTAACTACACACCTGAAGGACTCCTTTGATATATGCTGCAAGGACAGCAACCCAAAAAGGCCTTTTTATTTTATTTTATTATTTTTTTCGGTGTAAATGCATATGCCTGCCTGCTAGCGTGTGAGTGAGGACTATTGCATCTAGTCTGCCAACTTTTGCCAGTGCACAGTGACACTCATATCTGGTGTCACAGTAGTGTGCAGTGAAATAAAACAACCCTTTTTTTACTGTAATCGATTGAATATCAGTTGCCTGCCTAAAGGAGTGTGTGTGAGGCCTATTGCATCTAGTCTGCCAACTTTTGCCAGTGCACAGTGACACTCATATCTAGTGCAACCGTAGTGTGCAGTGAAATAAAACAACCCTTTTTTTACTGTAATCGATTTAATATCAGTTGCCTGCCTACATGCGTGTGTGTGAGGCCTATTGCATCTAGTCTGCCAAATTTTGTCAGTGCACAGTGACACTCATATCTAGTGCAACCGTAGTGTGCAGTGAAATAATACAACCCTTTTTTTACTGTAATCGATTTAATATCAGTTGACTGCCTACATGCGTGTGTGTGAGGCCTATTGCATCTAGTCTGCCAACTTTTGCCAGTGCTCAGTGACACTCATATCTAGTGCAACCGTAGTGTGCAGTGAAATAAAACACTCCTTTTTTTACTGTAATCGATTGAATATCAGTTGCCTGCCTAAAGGCATGTGTGTGAGGCCTATTGCATCTAGTCTGCCAACTTTTGCCAGTGCACAGTGACACTCATATCTGGTGTCACCGTAGTGTGCAGTGAAATAAAACAAACCCTTTTTTTACTCTAATCGATTGAATATCAGTAGCCTGCCTACAGTCGTGTGTGTGAGGCCTATTGCATCTAGTCTGCCAACTTTTGCCAGTGCTCAGTGACACTCATATCTAGTGCAACCGTAGTGTGCAGTGAAATAAAACACTCCTTTTTTTACAGTAATTGATTGAATATCAGTTGCCTGCCTACAGGTGTGTGTGTGAGGCCTATTGCATCTAGTCTGCGAACTTTTGCCAGTGCTCAGTGACACTCATATCTAGTGCAACCGTAGTGTGCAGTGAAATAAAACAACCCTTTTTTTACTGTAATCGTTTGAATATCAGTTGCCTGCCTACAGGCGTGGGTGTGAGGCCTATTGCATCTAGTCTGCCAACTTTTGCCAGTGCTCAGTGACATTCATATCTAGTGCACCGTAGTGTGCAGTGAAATAAAACAAACCTTTTTTTTACTGTAATCGATTGAATATCAGTTGCCTGCCTAAAGGCGTGTGTGTGAGGCCTATTGCATCTAATCTGCCAACTTTTGCCAGTGCACAGTGACACTCATATCTAGTGCAACCGTAGTGTGCAGTGAAATAAAACAACCCTTTTTTTACTGTAATCGATTGAATATCAGTTGCCTGCCTACAGGCGTGTGTGTGAGGCCTATTGCATCTAGTCTGCCAACTTTTGCCAGTGCTCAGTGACATTCATATCTAGTGCAACCGTAGTGTGCAGTGAAATAAAAAAAACTTTTTTTTTACTGTAATCGATTTAATATCAGTTGCCTGCCTACAGGCGTCTGTGTGAGGCCTATTGCATCTAGTCTGCCAACTTTTGCCAGTGCTCAGTGACACTCATATTTAGTGCAACCGTAGTGTGCAGTGAAATAAAACACTCCTTTTTTTACTATAATCGATTGAATATCAGTTGCCTGCCTAAAGGCGTGTGTGTGAGGCCTATTGCATCTAGTCTGCCAACTTTTGCCAGTGCACAGTGACACTCATATCTGGTGTCACCGTAGTGTGCAGTGAAATAAAACAAACCCTTTTTTTACTGTAATCGATTGAATATCAGTTGCCTGCCTACAGGCGTGTGTGTGAGGCCTATTGCATCTAGTCTGCCAACTTTTGCCAGTGCACAGTGACACTCATATCTAGTGCAACCGTAGTGTGCAGTGAAATAAAACAACCCTTTTTTTACAGTAATCGATTGAATATCAGTTGCCTGCCTACAGGCGTGTGTGTGAGGCTTATTGCATCTAGTCTGCGAACTTTCGCCATTGCTCAGTGACACTCATATCTAGTGCAACCGTAGTGTGCAGTGAAATAAAACAACCCTTTTTTTACTGTAATCGATTGAATATCAGTTGCCTGCCTAAAGTCGTGTGTGTGAGGCCTATTGCATCTAGTCTGCCAACTTTTGCCAGTGCACAGTGACACTCATATCTAGTGCAACCATAGTGTGCAGTGAAATAAAACAACCCTTTTTTTACAGTAATCGATTGAATATCAGTTGCCTGCCTAAAGGCGTGTGTGTGAGGCCTATTGCATCTAGTCTGCCAACTTTTGCCAGTGCACAGTGACACTCATATCTAGTGCAACCGTAGTGTGCAGTGAAATAAAACAACCCTTTTTTTACAGTAATCGATTGAATATCAGTTGCCTGCCTACAGGCGTGTGTGTGAGGCCTATTGCATCTAGTCTGCGAACTTTTGCCAGTGCTCAGTGACACTCATATCTAGTGCAACCGTAGTGTGCAGTGAAATAAAACAAACCTTTTTTTTACTGTAATCGATTGAATATCAGTTGCCTGCCTAAAGGCGTGTGTGTGAGGCCTATTACATCTAATCTGCCAACTTTTGCCAGTGCACAGTGACACTCATATCTAGTGCAACCGTAGTGTGCAGTGAAATAAAACAACCCTTTTTTTACTGTAATCGAATGAATATCAGTTGCCTGCCTACAGGCGTGTGTGTGAGGCCTATTGCATCTAGTCTGCCAACTTTTGCCAGTGCTCAGTGACATTCATATCTAGTGCAACCGTAGTGTGCAGTGAAATAAAACAACCTTTTTTTTACTGTAATCGATTGAATATCAGTTGCCTGCCTACAGGCGTGTGTGTGAGGCCTATTGCATCTAGTCTGCCAACTTTTGCCAGTGCTCAGTGACACTCATATCTAGTGCAACCGTAGTGTGCAGTGAAATAAAACAACCCTTTTTTTACTGTAATCGATTGAATATCAGTTGCCTGCCTAAAGGCGTGTGTGTGAGGCCTATTGCATCTAGTCTGCCAACTTTTGCCAGTGCACAGTGACACTCATATCTAGTGCAACCGTAGTGTGCAGTGAAATAAAACAACCCTTTTTTTACTGCAATCAATTGAATATCAGTTGCCTGCAAACAGGCGTGTGTGTGAGGCCTATTGCATCTAGTCTGCCAACTTTTGCCAGTGCATAGTGACACTCATATCTAGTGCAACCGTAGTGTGCAGTGAAATAAAACAACCCTTTTTTTTACTGTAATCAATTGAATATCAGTTGCCTGCCTACAGGCGTGTGTGTGTGAGGCCTATTGCATCTAGTCTGCCAACTTTTGCCAGTGCACAGTGACACTCATATCTGGTGTCACAGTAGCTTGCACGCATAGTACCACTAATCGTAAAAAAATGACATGCAGAGGCGGGCCACCCCGCAGGGGCCGTTGTGGTCGTGGTGCTGTGATTCGCTTTGGCCCTAGAATATTGCCCAGTTTTCAGAGGAAACGTATCCTGAACTTGAACAGTTCTGAGGACATGGTTGACTGGCTAATACAGGACACCCAATCTTCTACAGCTTCCGCTCGGAACCTAGACGCACCATCCTCCTCCAGCTTAGCTTCGGGCACCTCTCCAGTAACCACTCGCCCGCCTGCTGCCACCACCAACACTAGCACCACAGCCGCTTCACTTGATCAGTCAGCAAAATTATTTATACATCCGTTGGAAGAAATGAGTGATGCACAAACATTTGTGCCAGATGATGTAGATAACAGGGATATGTCCCAGTCAGGCAGCATTACACATATGGACGTACGGTCTGATGATGATAATGATGTTGTACCCGGTGCTGCTTCGTTTGTTGAGTTGTCATATACAAGTGAAGCGGTTGATGATAACGATGCGTCCGTGGATGTCACGTGGGTGCCCGCTATAAGAGAAGAAGAACAGGAGGAAAGTTCAGATGGGGAGACAGAGAGGAGGAGGAGACGAGTTGGAAGCAGCAGGAGGTCGTCGAAAGTAGCTAGTGGCACAGTCAGACAACATGCATCGGCACCCGGGGTCAGCCTGACAGCACGCCAGTCAACGCATGCTTTTGCCACCACCAGAATGCCATCATTGCAGAGCTCAGCAGTGTGTCTGCCTGTGATAACAGTGATGCCATTTGCAACCTGTGCGAAAAGAAACTGTGTCGTGGGAAGTCCAACACCCACCTAGGTACAACTTCTTTGCGAAGTCACATGATGTCATATCACAAATGCCTATGGGATCAACACATGAGTACAAGCAGCACACGAAGTCAAAGCCGCCATCCTCCTCCTGGTCCAGCATCTTCAGCCACGTCAACCACTGCTGCCCTGCTTGGCCCCCTCTCAACCATCCGCCATTCCGTGTCTCGCCCTGAGCAGTCCCTGCTCATCTGCCCACAGTCAGGTTTCTGTCAAGGACATGTTTGAGCATAAGAAGTTAATGTCTCAAAGTCACCCCCTTGCCCGGCAACTGAAAGCTGGCTTGTCTGAACTCATAGCCCGCCAGCTTTTACCAAGCTGGTGGAATTTGAGGCGTTCAAAAAATTTGTAGCTATTGGGACACCGCAGTGGAAGGTACCCGGCCAAAATTTCTTTGCACAAAAGGCAATCCCCAACCTGTACTCAATTGTGCAAAAGGAAGTAATGACATCTCTGGCACACAGTGTTGGGGCAAGGGTCCATCTGACCACGGATACCTGGTCTGCAAAGCATGGTCAGGGCAGGTATATCACCTACACTGCGCATTGGGTAAACCTGGTGACGGCTGCCAAGCATGGAATTCGTGGCTCTGCAGAGGAATTGGTGACACTGCCACGACTTGCAGGCAGGCCTGCTGCCACCTCATTTACTCCTCCTACTCCATCCTCTTCCATAACCTCCTTCTGCTGCTGCTATGTCTTGCTCCACATCAACGGCCCCCCCCCCCCCCCCAGCTCCACAGGTACTATTCAATATCCGGGATACGGCAGTGTCACTCCGTCTTGGGGTTGACTTCCCTGAAAGCAGAGAGTCACACCGGACCAGCACTCCTGTCCGCCCTGAATGCACAGGTGGATAAGTGGCTGACTCCGCACCAACTGGAGATCGGCAAAGTGGTTTGTGACAACGGAAGAAATTTGTTGGCGGCATTGAATTTGGGCAAGTTGACACATGTGCCGTGCATGGCACATGTGTGTAATCTGATTGTACAACGCTTTGTGCATCAGCACCCAGGCTTGCAGGACATCCTGAAGCAGGCCAGGAAGGTGTGTGGCCATTTCAGGCGTTCCTACACGGCCATGGCGCACTTTACAGATATCCAGCGGCAAAACAACATGCTAGTGAGGAGCTTGATTTTAGATAGCCCGACACGTTGGAATTCAACACTCCTAATGTTCAACCGCCTGCTCCACTAAGAAAAGGCTGTTAACGAGTATTTGTATGACCGGGGTGCTAGGACAGCCTCTGCGGAGCTGGGGATTTTTTTGCCACGTTACTGGACGCTCATGCGCAATGCCTGTAGGCTTATGCGTCATTTTGAGGAGGTGACAAACCTGGTCAGTCGCACCCAGGGCACCATCAGCGAAATCATACCATTTGTTTTCTACCTGGAGCGTGCCCTGCAAATAGTGCTGGATCAGGCCGTAGATGAGCTTGAAGAGGAAGTGTTGTGGTCAACATCAGCGCCAGAAATAGCCTTATCAGCATCGCTTGCTGGACCTGCGGCAATGCTGGAAGAGGATTGTGAGGAAGAGGAGTCAGAGGAGGAATGTGGCTTTGAGGAGGAAGAGGAAGACCAACCACAACAGGCATCCCAGGGTGCTCGTTGTCACCTATCTGGTACCAGTGGTGTTGTACGTGGCTAGGGGGAAGAACATACCTTCAGTGAGATCACTGAGGACGAGGAACGGGACATGACTAGCTCGGCATCCAACCTTGTGCAAATGGGGTCTTTCATGCTGTCGTGCCTGTTGAGGGACCCTCGTATAAAAAGGATGAAGGAGAACGACCTGTACTGGGTGTCCACGCTACTAGACCCCCGGTATAAGCAGAAAGTGCCTGAAATGTTACCGAATTACCACAAGTCGGAAAGGATGCAGCACTACCAAAATAAATTAAAAAGTATGCTTTACACAGCGTTTAAGGGTGATGTCACAGCACAAAGGCAATCTATCAGCGGAAGAGGTGAACATAATCCTCCTCCTCCCACGACCACGCCGGCAAGGAGAGGATGCTTTACAGACGTGTTGTTGATGGAGGACATGCAGAGCTTTTTAAGTCCTATGCATCACCACAGCCCTTCGGGGTCCACCCTCAGAGAACAACTCAACCGTAAGGTAACAGACTACCTCGCCATAACTACAGATATCGACACTATGAGGAGCGATGAACCCCTTGACTACTGGGTGTGCACGCTTGCCCTGTGGCCTGAGCTATCCCAATTTGCCATAGAACTTCTGTCCTGCCCCGCTTCAAGTGTCCTGTCAGAAAGGACCTTCAGTGCAGCAGAAGGTTTTGTCACTGATAAGAGAAGTCGCCTAGGTCAGAAAAGTCTAGATTACCTCACCTTTATTAAGATGAATGAGGGATGGATCCCGAAGGGACTGACAGTGGGCGATACATTCGATTAAAAAAGGCCTGATAGATGAGCTTCCTTGAGCTAATAATGGTCCACAAACTAACATCAATTTTTCTGGTCGCTGCAACAATACCTAATTTTTGCATTTAAATTCTTTTATTGTCAGAAGGCATACAGCATGTAATGAAAAATAAAGCATTTTTTAACAGTCTTGCATAACAGTTGTGCAAAAATACATATTTACAATAAAAACATTTTGTGAAAGTTAGCTGGTTATTCCTTCTTATTTTTACTTTTTAGGTTAATATTTTTTCTTATTTTTACTGTGATTGTAATTTAAGAGATACCTAAAACATGGTAAAACAGACAATAGTAAAGAGTATATCTGCAGGGAACACCAAAGTCCTATTAGCTAATATCCCTCCAGCAGTATTAGCTTAACTAACCTGGGCAATCACCCTTGGGTTACACTAGGGCAGGCTTCAGTGAGCGACCTCTCCTTTCCTGGGATGATTTTGCTGCTGGTTGCTTCTGAAGGGTCTCCAGGGCTCCCCCACTCTGGTCCTTCCCCCAGTCTCGCCACAACCAGTAACATATGTTTTATATTTGTAAAGCAACCCAATCTTCCCCCTTGATAGAGGTTTATTTTTACAAATTTTGGAGAACCAATTTAAGACTGGTGTCCCCTGTTTCTGGGCCAGGGAGTGTGTGAAATGCCTCAGCCTACAGTAATTGTAATGTTCTGACAGCGGTAGCTCATGCTTGTCCCTCAGTTCCTCATAGGTGAGCATCTGACCCTTTACTAACCAGTCTCCCAGTCTATCTAGTTTCCTTGACCTCCACCAGTGTTGTGATGTTGTGCTCATGTGTTTCGGGGCCTGAGGGTGGTCAAGAATTGGGGTCATTTGGGTAGATCCAGTGAACAAACCTGTGTGTTTCTTGGCCCATTTCCAGTATGATAGTGAGTGTCTGATTAGGGGGTTTGGCGAGTTTTTAAGGCTCTGATGCAATTCTGACAGCCAAGCCACCTTGTCCCAGGTTAAGGGCCTTAAAGTGTGGTTCTCTAAATACACCCAGGCCGGTTGATGACATATAGAATGTGCTATTGGGAGGAAAGAAAGGTGACGGAACAGGTGTTAAACTGATAGGAATGAGTAGTACAACTTAATACACCACTCCTATCTGGGGGCACCTTAGATTGCACGTGCAGTGCCCCAAATTCGTAGTAGGAGGTCCGACCAATCATCTTTTTCCATCTACCTGTTCCAAAAATCCATGCCATATACGCGTCCCCTGATAGGTGACGTAATAGGAATTTAACTGATAGGAATGAGTAGTACAACTTAATACACCACTCCTATCTGGTGGCACCTTAGATTGCACGTGCAGTGCCCCAAATTCGAAGTGGGAGGTCCGACCAAGCATCTTTTTCCATCTCCCTGTTCCAAAAATCCATGCCATATACATGTCCCCTGATAGGTGACGTAACAGGTATTACACTGAGAGGAATGAGTAGTACAACTTAATACACCACTCCTATCTGGTGGCACCTTAGATTGCACGAGCAGTGCCCCAAATTAGAAGCAGGAGGTCCGACCAAGCATCTTTTTCCATCTCCCTGTTCCAAAAATCCATTCCATATACACGTCCCCTGATAGGTGACGTAACAGGTATTAAACTGATAGGAATGAGTAGTACAACTTAATACACCACTCCTATCTGGTGGCACCTTAGATTGCACGTGCAGTGCCCCAAATTCGAAGTAGGAGGTCCGACCAAGCATCTTTTTCCATCTCACTGTTCCAAAAATAGGGAATAGGAATAGTAGGAATAGTACTACTTAACAGTACACACCTTATAATAACGCAGACAGAGTCAAAGCGTATAATTTTCCATGCTGTGCAGTGGAAGCCCCCAGACTCTGGCCTGTGTATAATATTCCATGCTGGGCAGTGGAAGCCCTCAGACTCTGACCTGTGTATAATCTTCCATGCTGGACAGTGGAAGCCCCCAGACTCTGACCTGTGTATAATCTTCCATGCTGGGCAGTGGAAGCCCCCAGGCTCTGACCTGTGTATAATCTTCCATGCTGGGCATGAGAGACCTTCAATGACATCAGTGAGGACAAGGAACGGGACATGGCTAGCTTGGTATCCAACCTTGTGCAAATGGGGAGTTTGCGGTTGTGCAAAGGGACTGTTTGCGGTTGTTTGCGGTGCATTAAACAGGGATATTGGTCTGTTACTGTGAAGCGGGTGTAACCCTTACAATACCTGATCGATACAACATCATACCTGATGTTTTAAAGCATGGTATTTCAAACAATTTAGGAATGTTAGGTGAGTTATGCCCTTTATGGCTTAAAACCAGACTCTGCATCAACTATGTAATTTTCTGTGGGAGTTTTGCCATGGATCCCCCTCCGGCATGCCACAGTCCAGGTGTTAGTCCCCTTGAAACAACTTTCCCATCACTACTGTGGCCAGAAAGAGTCCGTGTGGGTTTTGAAATTCGCCTGCCCATTGAAAGTCTATGGCGGTTCACAGATGTTCGTCCGGTCGCAAACATTTGATGGAATTCGTGGCCGCAGTTCGCGAACCAAAAATTTAATGTTCGCGACATCACTAGTTATGACTAATTACACACACTTGACTTGGAATATTGAACCCATAAGGTATATATTGGGTTTATGTCCCTGTCAACCATAGGGGGGAAGTGAGTGTAGGTACATAAGTCACATGATACACATCCATTCATATTTAATACTGTTTTGCTGTTGATCTTTGCATTTCATTATCTGTATTTATATGTTTCTGTATAATATATAGCTGTGGGATACATACATTCTGTTGGGTTTCATCTCAATTTAGTATTTTTGTGCTCTTTGTGTCTTATCCCTTTATCTGTCATTTAGGTATTATTTCAACTACCTTTTCTTAGTAAAGATGTATACTTTTGGTGGTGGGAGTCCTCACGTCAAATGGAAGGTGGGGGAGTGCAAGGTCCCTAACATCCACCAGCTCCGTGATGGCATCATAAATGAGTGGAAGAGGACTCCAGTGGCAACCTGTGAAGCTCTGGTGAACTCCATGCCCATGAAGGTTAATGCAGTGCTGGAAAATAATGGTAAACACAAAATATTGACACTTTGGGCCCAATTTGGACATTTCCATTTAGAGGTGTACTCACTTTTATGAGATACTGTGTATCTACTTTGATTATTATTTAGGACTTTGAGGTTCTCTCTAGGGAAATTCAACATATAACATTCAGGCTAAATAGGGTTGTTAGAGCCTACACTGTATAGTTGTTTTGTGTAGTTCAAGCAAGTAACTCTATTAGTGTCATACTGTTTTATACAACAGTATACAAAGTATATGTTGTCCAGTGGATATGGATCCAGATTACAGTGGTTACTAGTTTGGTAATTTTGAAGAGCTCATGCCCTTTTACCCCCCTAGTCCATTGTTTTTAATAGTGACATTGTTCTCCTTGTTTATATCTTTAAAATTTTAAAATTTTCTAAATTTATCTGTTTATTATTACCAAGTGGTGTTAAGCACCTGGATGTTGCATTTGTTTAATCCAACACACGGAAATTAAATTATTAGTAACTGCACATATGTGCCTATAGCAATGTACAGCAGCTAGGTGATTTAATTATCACAGTGTAATTTGCAATATAGGGGAATTCAATAGGGCTATAAGTATGTTACAAAAGATATAAATGGGATTTAAAAAACCCTTTACTGTATTTTCAGTAAATAAAGAAAAAAAACTATTTGAATACATTTACATGTCTCAAACAATACTGCTTTTCTCACAGTATTTTTTCCATTAAGGATTCTGGGTAGAGACATATTTTTTTTGCACTGTAGGTTTAAATAGCAGTGTGGGTAGTCCTAAATGGATACCGTATTAAGTGAACTAGGGGCAAAAAGGTGGTACATTTTTTATGTTATTTGCATGTCACACATTTATTTGCATGTAACACAGTTCTCTAAGAAAATGTGTGGCCTGCTTGATACATACAGATGTACACAGGATGGTTTCTTTGGTTACTTTAAGCAAGTGGTGTAATTTGCGGTATAGCTGTAAATCGTTTGCGGGAGATTTTTTTTTTTTACTACGTTATACGTTTATGTTAATCTTTTAACTAGCAATCAGCCCACATCCATAAATCCAGCCTTGTCCACAAAAGATTTCAGCTTTACAGATGAGAAGGAACCAATTTACTCACTCAGCTAATGTCCGTAAACCATGCTATCTGCTCTAGCTGTGAAGGGGCTGGGATTTCCGGACCCCAGCCAAAACCATTGCTGCTTGCAATTAACACAAGTAACAACTGTGAAGCAGCCAAATGAACCAATGCAAACAGCAAAAGGACTAAATAACTGCCCGGCACAGTCTTTAAAAGGCTTGTCCAAAGGCTCACCCTGTGACCGTGTGAAAACTGAGCAAGTCATCACGCAGGTCTCAGGAGTCTGGAGGGTTTTGCAGCAAGAGAGAGAGAGAGAGAGAGAGAGAAGGAGCTTATTGGCATTTTTTCCTATTGTTTTCCTTCTATCAAGGTAAATTATATCACATTATATCACACAGGTGGTATCAAACACATAGTACACATATTTTTATTTTATCTCACACACACATACAGAAATATATTTAATTGATTTATCCTTTTATTTGTTTTTTTTAGATCTTGACAAGGGGAGGAGAGGAGGTGGAGAGGAGGATAGAAGGAGTGTGAGGGGAACATCTGTTGAGAGGAGGAGAAATGGAGGGAGAGGGACCCATGCAAACTATCATATTATCAGTGGCGGTAGGGATTTGAGTCCTGGGGAGAGGTCCCAGATGCGGAGATGGGTGGCAGCAAGGATCACTGCTCTGTGGTTTGCCATAAGGGGTGTGAAATCAGTGAGGCCCAGATATGATGACAGTTGGTGCTAAAGTGAAGAAGAAGATGGCGGAAGAGGCCCGGGCAGCCACAGACCTTGAACATGAGAAACAGCAAACCCCAGATGTATGTTTTGTCCTTTATTGGGTCTCATCAGTGAGGTGTAGCTGAACTCTCTAAGGCACAATGAGCAAGGGGTCCACATCTGCAGTCCCCTATGACCCTAAGGGAGACTCATTTGCATAAAGAAAACAAAGTCAGAGGTGCTCAATCAGAGAACTAACTAACCTTAATAGGTTAGTTCTATGGACACAATAGCCCACTCTCAGAGCAACCTCTTTTAGCTCAATTGTACCTTTCACAGGGAGAAATATCCTGTAGTATAGCATTCTGGTCCCACTCACTAGAGTGAAAATTACTCTTAGGGATTAGTCTCCATAATGTATGTGTGGGGTTTGCTGTTTCTCCTGTTCAGGGTAGAATTGCCTGGTATTCCAGGGCTGGATCACACTAGTGAATGGGACCAGACTGATATACTACAGGATATTTCTCTCTGTGAAGGGTACAAGTATGCTAAAAGGGGTTGCTCTCAGAGTGGGTTATCATGTACAAAGAACCAACCTATTAAGGCTAGTTCGTTCTCTGATTCAGCACCTCTGACTGTTGTTTTACTTACTCAAGCCACAACAAATATGGATTCCTCACTGTAACCCATTCTACACACCTGGCAGACCAGCAGACATCCCTAAGTGATGAAATGAAGTCCCTGCAAGCTGAGGTCATTAATAGCAACAACATCCTGAGGAGTGCAAATAAGGAGAGGAGGAGGCACAACCTCCAAATGGAGAGGTTCCAGCAAATGTGGTTCAATGAACTAGAGGCCTCTGAGGAATACACATATAGACTTAATGCAACACACTCTGGATGCTGTCAGTTATTTGAAAAGTCATTTGAAAGCCCTTACTGAAGCCCTGCCTGGCCCCTTCTCCTCTCACTATATGCCTTCCACACCAGCTCCTACCCCGTCACCACCAGATGACCCACCACTCCCTCCAATCCATCCTCATCATGGGAGAGGGAGAAGGTGTGGTGCCATGGGAGATGGTGGCCCTGACAAGGCAAAGAGGGAGAGGTAGTGGCCAGCATATGCCTAACTATATGCCATTTACATTTTCTAAACCAATAAACTCAGTTATGATCATCAATATTTTTGAATGCTTATGGCTGTCAATGGAGTAATCATAGCTAATGAGATATAGACACATTTAAATGCTGTGGCTATCCACCATTGCATACTCTATATCATCTTCTCTGTGTACACACATGGGTATTATCAGCATACCAACAATTGATGGGCACTGAGGAATACTTTTGTCAAAAGAAGGTGCAGTCTACATTTTGGATTTAATGTTATCTCTTACTGATCAACCTGATTTGTCTTAATTTCGTAGGGAAAACCAAAATAAGTTTAGGCAATTTTTTAAGCTCCAAGCAGTGTAACCTAATAATGTAAGTAATATTTTTACACAGTTATTTGTTATTTGAATGACACCCCTCCTCCATATTGATGACACCTGGCATATATAAGCACACATTTTGAAAATGAACATGACTGTTTATGTTCACTTAGTACCAATGCTGATATGCCTGTTGACTTGCATAGTCCAAATGAATCTGTAGATCAAACCCTGCATGTAATAATGTGTTGCTGAACCATTGCATCCTCTAAGCAATCTGCCTGAACATGCATTAGTCTCTTTAATATTTAGATATTGAGGATGATGACCCCTGTTTGCAAATCATATTAATGTGTACGTGTTTACACATCCTGATATCATCATTACTAAGTAGCCTATGATAACACCTGTATAACACCTGTATGACATGCTGCATAGCTGTGTCTCACCATCAGAAGTAGTAAGTGATATATTGTATCAGTTGGACACACTGACTGTGTTCAAAATTAAGCTATCAATTCTGAAAGGCCACATCATAACAACTGGTCGTGACTAGCAACTACTGCCTGTTGATGAATATCCTTCAATGTTTTACTGTTACAGTATGATTAAAGTCACTGTACATACAAATTGTTAGATAGAGGTTTCCTCCTCTTCCACTTTTTTTTAGCTTCTAACCATATATTATGAATATTCCAGGTTCCACATCTATTAATACACTTCATGTGTATGACTGAACTGGATAACAAAATCCATGAATTCAAGCATCTGTGTAACTGAGCAGATGATGACACAATGTATGTGCTATACACATTGATGCTTACAGATGATATTTGTCGTTATCTTCATTTCCTTATTGTGGTCTAATGTCCACATGTTACTCTAGTAGATGCTATGCATCATTGTTATAATATTTAAAATGTTTGACTTTCCGTTAGTCCTTTTTTAAAAACAGCCTCTTGACCTCTTAGGAGTTGACCCATCAGGTCAACTCATCAGTTGAACCATTCGTCGCTCATCAGGTGGCTCGCAATGAGTGCCTTTGGTGCTCATTGCAAGCCTCTCCCGCTTGCGATGATCATTGTAAGCCCAGCGATGAGTGCCTTTGGCGCTCATTGCGAGCCTTTCCTCCCGCCTACTGTACGGGCCACTCATTGCAGGTTTCGTTAACCTGCAAGTTTTTGCTTGGCAATGGCATGTGTCTCTTTCCACTGTTTCCCCCTTTCCCTTCCTTGTGTGTTTGTCCTCTGTGTGTTTGCTGAATGTTTGCGTGTTACGCCCTGAAGGCTGTTTGTTTTATTTTCAAAGTCCCACGTGCCTGGCGTTGTTGTTGTAAGTGTTACTGGTTTTGCTGTCGTGTTTTTTCTAAGTCCCACATGCCTGGCTTTGCTCAGCCTCGTTTTTATGCAGTTTCAGGGTATTTAGAGTTACGCGCTTGGTTTGCAGTTGCGACCCTCACAATGCAGCCTGAGTAATGCACGGCTTCTTCGCCTCGCTTTGCGAGGCTCGCATGTGCGACGGCGCCGCTGGCTGCAATGAGCAAAGTGCTGTGTGGCTGCTTTGCCTCACTTTGCGAGGCTCGCAATTGTGTCAGAGCGAGGCGAAGCACCCGTGCAGTACTTAGGCTGCATTGTGATTTTATAGTAAATTAACAAAATATTTTCATAATTGTAATGAAAAGGAATATAGGGAAAATACAACTGATACAATACCCAAATTCAATTTCTTATACTTGGTTCCATCAAATAATTAAGCCCAAGGAAGTTAGACCATATATGTTTATTGCAAAATAATTTTCTCTTCTTTGTAGGTAAGTGTGTACATTATTTTATGAGTGAACTGTGACAGTTTGTTTGTAGTTTCTGGAGTATTCATTTTGAATATCTATGTTTTGGAAGTATACCAATAGCTTAAGTTAGGAGTGTGTTTATAAATATGTCTCCTAAATGTGTTTCTGAATGTTTGCCCACAATGGAGTGTGTTCTTTTAGGACTACCTGCCATTCTGCCTTCTCTTGAATTCTCCTTCTCTCTGCTGTCCTGTGTCTTGCATCCTTCTGTATCTCTCTTCCCTTCACTTGAATATGAAGAGTCTTAAATAGTTCAATAGCTACTGTACATTGGGAAACACACTAAATTATGTTCGTAGTCACTACCAATTGTAATACAATGGATATGATGACACAGCTGTACCTAAAAAGCTTATAAGATACTTAAGTATATTTTTAGATAAATATCTGATATATGAGTTCAAGATATAAAATCCTTGTCTCCTCATTGTTTTAATTCAAAACTGATCCAAGCCAAACTGAAATTACAAATACTCAAACATCTACCTGAACCAACCATTGTTCATTCTGATCTGAGACCACCTGGTTAAACAGGGCAGTTTCACAAGAACATTGAATGAAACTCATGAGATAATATTAATATGAATCACTGCTCTAATTCTAAGAATGGACAAAAAAGCTTAATGAGAGAGTGACTACAGTTGGTACGATTATTCGCAAATGGAAGAAAAAGAAAATAACTGCCAGTCCCCCTGGGTCTGATGCTCCATGCAAGATCTCACCACGTGGAGTTTCATTGATCATGAGAATGGTGAGGAATCAGCCCAGAACTATAGTGGAAGATCTTGTGATCTTAAGGCAGCTGGGACCATAGTCACCAAGTAAACAATTGGTAACACACAACGCCGTGAAGGACTGAAATCCTGCAGTGCCCACAAGGCCCCCTGCTCAAGAAAGCACATGGACAGACCAGGCTGAGGTTTGCCATTGCATATCTGAATGATTCAGGGGAAAACTGGATGAAAGTGTTGTGGTCGAATGAGACCAAAATGTAGCTCTTTGGCATCAACTCAACTCACAGTGTTTGGAGGTGCAGGAATGATGCCTATAACCCCAAGAACACCATCTCCACCGTCAAGCATGGAGGTGGAAATATTTTGCTTTTTTGGGGGGTTTTCTGCTAAGGGGACAGGACAACTGCACCTCATCAAAGGGAAGATGGATGGGGCCATGTACCATCAAATCTTGGGTGAGAACCTCCTTCCCTCAGCCAGGGCACTGAAAATGGGTCGTGGATGGCCAGTCTCCAGACCTTAATCCCATAGAAAATATGTGGAGAGAGCTAAAGGTTCGAGTTGCCAAACATCAGCCTCAAAACCTAATAACTTGGGGCCTCATTCAAATGTGATTTGGCCATTTGAATAGGGCTCTATATAAGCACATAGCATTTTTTTTACAGAAGTCTTTAGTTAGTTAATATCTATCCTAAAGCAAGGTCTTCGCAAACTAAAAACTTCTGCAAAAAAAATGCATTGTGCTTATATAGAGCACTATTCAATTGGCCAAATCACATTTGAATGAGGCCCTTGGAGAGGATCTACAAAGAGGAGTTGGACAAAATCCCTCCTGAGATGTGTGCAAACCTGGTGTCTAACTACAAGAAACATCTGTGATTGCCAACAAGGATTTTGCCACCAAGTACTTTGTCAAAGGAGTCAAATACTTATTTCTCTCATTGACCTGCAAATCAATTTATAACTTTTTTGACAGGTTTTTCTCATTTGTTTTTGTTGTTGTTATTCTGTCTCTCACTGTTAAAATACACCTACCATTAACATTGACTGGTCATTTATTTGTCAGTGGATAAACATTCAAAATCAGCAGGGGATCAAATACTTTTTATATTATATATTATTTATATATTTTATTATAGTTACATAGTAATTAAGGTTGAAAAAATACTTTCAGTCCATCAAGTTCAACCTTTTAATGTCTCCTCTGATCTGCAAAAATGTGGATTAGTTATTAATTAATTAGTTGTTAGTTTGTCTGTATGTTAAGCCTGAATTTAACCCTATAGTCAAAGAAGATATTTATGGTGGACCTAGTGATAAAATTGAATGTTTGTAGGTAGAGTTAAATAGCGGAGCAGCAAATTCCAAAAGAATATTATTAGGAGTATGCTATAAACCCCCAAATATAGCTGAAAGGGAGGAAACACAATTATTGTTACAGATTGGAAATGCAGCTAAGCATGGGCAAGTTCTAATAATGGGTGATTTAAATTACCCTGAAATAAACTGGATAAATGAGACAAGCAGTTCAGCTAAGCGGAGCAGGTTCTTGAGTACACTCAGGGATCATTATCTGGCCCAGGTTATACAAGAGCCTACTAGAAATGAAGCTATCTTAGATTTAGTCATCACAAATAATATTGATATAGTATCAAATGTTGGAATAGGGCAACTTTTGGGAAACAGTGATCACAACACAGTCTCATTTGAGATTGAATTAAAAAAGCAAAATTGCAAGGGGCCAACAAAAACTCTTAATTTTAAAAGGGCAGATTTTAACGGTCTAAGGGCAGCAATACAAAGTATAGACTGGGACAGAGAACTCATAGGTAAAAATACTGAACATAAATGGACAACATTTAAATCCCTACTAAATATACATACACATTGGCATATACCATGTGGGAATAAAAGTAAAAGGAGTAAATCCCATCCAATGTGGCTTAACAATGATTTAAAGATCAAGATACAGAGTAAAAAACAGGCATTTGCATTATACAAACAAGAGGGCACAGAGACTGCTTTACGGGAGTACAAGGAAATCAACAAGGCTTGCAAAAGCGCTATTAGACTGGCTAAAATAGAAAATGAAAAATGAATTGCAAAAGAGCGTAAGACTAACCCTAAAATATTTTTTTAAGTATATTAATGGGAAGAAGGTGAGGAAGGAAGCTATAGGAACATTACAATGTGACACAGGTCGTCTGAAAATTAGTGACCATGAAAAGGTAGATGAGATAAATAGGTTATTTTCTTCGGTATACACAAGGGAGGTACCCTCCCAAATCCCTTTGAATATCTTATACCCCTAGATTTTCTCCATTAAGATTATAAATTATATGGCTATTTTTCCTTCCCAGATACACAAGGGAGGTACCAGTGGTTGGGACACTGCAACATAATGGAGCTACAATACCTTTGCCGAATAATTGGTTTACACAGGAAGTAATCCAAAAGAGGTTGGAAAAAATAAATGTTAATAAAGCCCCGGGTCCTGATGGAAAACATCCACGGGTACTGAGGGAACTGGGTTCTGTGATAGCCAAACCATTATATTTAATTTTTCAGGATTCACTCAACACAGGGTCTCTACCAATGACTGGAGAAAAGCAGATGTGATACATACATTTAAAAAGGGAGCTTGAGCAAATACGGGGAATTATAGACCAGTGAGTCTCACTTCTGTAGTGGGGAAGCTTTTAGAAGGGTTAATAAGTGATAATATACAAGAATATGTCTATTTGAACAGGATTATAAGTAGGAGTCAACATGGATTTATGAGGGATAGGTCATGTCAAACAAATCATATTAGTTTCTATGAGGAGGTTAGTAGGAACCTGGATCAAGGCAACTCAGTGGATGTAGTCTTTTGGGATTTTGCAAAGGCTTTTGATACAGTGCCACACGGGAGACTATTGTGCAAACTAAGAAATACAGGAATTGCAGTAAATATCTGCTCATGGATTGAGAGCTGGCTAAAAGACAGGAAGCAAAGGGTTGTTGTAAATGGAGCATACTCCGATTGGACTAATGTGGTATGTGGGGTTCCTCAGGGTTCAGTATTAGGTCCTCTCCTTTTTAACATATTTATTAATGACTTAGAGGTGGGATTGGAGTGTGGTGTCTCCATTTCTGCTGATGACACAAAGTTGTGCAAGGTAATTAAATCAGATAATGATGTGCTTTCCCTCCAAAAGGGATTTACATAAAATTGAGGAATGAGCATCTAAATGGCAGATGAGATTTAATACAAATAAACGTAAAGTTAAGCATCTGGGAAGGAAAAATTGCCATGCAATTTATAATCTTAGTGGAGCAAATCTGGGGGTATCAGATATTGAAAAGGATTTGGGAGGGTACCTCCCTTGTTTATACCAAAGAAAATAACCTATTTAGCTCATCTGCCTTTTCCTGGTCACTAATTTTCAGACGGCCTGTGTCACATTGTAATGTTCCTATAGCTTTCATGCTCGCATTCTTCCCATTAGTATACTTAGAAAATATTTTAGGGTTAGTCTTACTCTCTTTTGCAATACATGTTTCATTTTCTATTTTAGTCAGTCTGAAAGCCCATTTTAAAAGCCTTGTTGATTTCCTTGTACTCCCATAAAGTCTCTGTGCCCTCTTGTTTGTATAAAGTAAATGTCTGTTTTTTACTCCGTATCTTGATCTTTAAATCATTGTTAAGCCACATTGGATGTGATTTACTCCTTTTACTTTTATTCCCACATGGTATATGGTGATAAGTATGTATATTTAGTAACATTTAAAATGTTGTCCATTTATGTTCAGTGTTTTTTTACCTATCAGTTCACTGTCTCAGTCTATATTTTGTATTGCTGCCCTTAGACCGTTAAAATCTGCCCTTTTATAATTAAAAGTTTTTGTTGGCCCCTTAAAACTTAGTTTTTTTCATTCAATCTCAAATGAGACTATGTTGTGATCACTGTTTCCTAACAGCTGCCCAATTTCCAAATTTGATACTATATCAATATTATTTTTGATGATTAAATCTAAGATAGCTTCATTTCTAGTATGCAATTGTATAACCTGGGCCAGATAATCCCTGAGTGTACTCAAGAACCTGCTCTCCTTAGCTGAACTGCTTGTCTCATTTATCCAGTTTATTTAAGGGTAGTTAAAATCTCCCAATTTTAGAACTTCTATGACAATAGGCTTAAATTCAGGCTTAACATACAGACAAATCCCTCCTCCTCTTTTACCATTGCCCCTATCTTTCCTAAATAGGTTATAACCATCCCGATTAACAGTCCAGTCATGAGATTCATCCCACCACGTTTCGGTAATGCCTATTAAATCCCATTTTTCATTATTTGCTAATAAGTCTAACTCTCCCATTTTTCCTGGCAAGCTTCTGGCATTACCAAGCATACACCTTATGTTATTACTCTGTAGTTCTGAAGTACCTGCAACTGCACTGTACTACTTCACTATTGATTATACTACCCCTACCACCATCTCCTCCCCTATGAGTTGTTAATTCATCCCTTATACACTTTTTACCCCATTACATATATCTAGTCCCTCCCCCCACCTACTAGTTGAAAAACTCCTCCAACCTTTCTACCATCCTATCCCCTAGTACAAAATCTACCTCATCATTAAGGTGCAATCCATCCCTGCTGTAGAGATTGTACCGAAGTAAGAAATCACTCTAAAAACGTAATCCCCTCCTAAGTGCACCACATCTTTAGCCATGCATTAACTTCCCTAAGCTCCTTCTGCCTCCCTGGGCTAGCAAGTGGCACTGGTAGTATCTCAGAAAATACTACCTTGGAGGTCCTTCCCTTCAGCGTATTACCTAGTTCTCTAAAAGCATTCTTTAGGACACTCTAGTTCATTTCCAGCCCCTCCTAATAATTTGTCTACCCGATCCACAACATGACGAACCTGAGCATCCGGGAGATAGCAAACTATTCGATTGCTGGGATCTGGGTGACAAATCACCCTTTCTACCTTCCTAATAATAGAGTCCCCTACAACCAAAACATGTCTGTTGCTCTACCTATTCTGCCTTCCCACTCCTCCAGTAGAACTATTCTCGCAGCTTTTAGAGGGAACAGCCCTATCTGGCATTGCCATTCCTAAAATGGGCATCCCCAACAGTTTCACTCAATCTGGCAAATCTGTTGGTGTTTGAAAACTCAGAACTGGCCTGCCTTCTCCTGTTCCCCCTTATTCCTCTTCTAACTGTAACCCAGCTACCTCCCTAGACATCATCACTAGTCCAAGCTCCACGCTCCATGCTAGGCCCATCTAAACTGTGCACAGTGAGCACCAACTCCCTTTCCAGTGGAGCAATATCACTAAGTGCTGCAACTTGCGACTTGCCCTTGACAAAAAATGATGGTCAATAAAATTGTAAAACTGGGAATGCTGTTTGGCACACAATGTAAGCTTTTTGGTTGTCTGAGCACGTTCGGTGCTCATTGCAATCCCCAAGCTGAGCGCCACCAGCGCTCATTGCAAGCCTCTCCCCTTGTGTACTTTTGCTCCTCTGAGCACTCTTGGCGCTTTTTGCCTTTTGCGCTAACTGCGATCCTCTCCTCTGCTCTACTTTTGGTTCTCTGAGCACCTTGTGCGCCGATTGTGAGCTCCACGCTGAGCGACTTTGGTGCTCATCACGTGGCTTGCAATGAGCGCCTTTGGTGCTCATTGCAAGGCTCTCCGTTCGTGTAGTTTTTGTGGTCTGAGCACCTTTGTCAATCATTGCAGGGGGCACACTGATTGGCTTTGGCGCTCATTCGAGCCTTTCCCCTCATGTACTTTTGCTCGTCTGAGCACCCTCGGCATTCATTGTGAGCCCCACCCTGAACACCTTTGTAGCTCATTGCGATCCTCTCCCCTTTTTTTTTTTTTTATATATAAATATTTTTAATGCTAATTAATTAATTAATTAAATAATACATTAAAATACTTTACCTATTTGTAATGAATATATCCAGCAATCAATCACCAACCTCAACTGCCCTTACACTGCCACCTCACACTACAACTTTACTCTCTATTCCACCCTTGACACCCTTGCCCCCATAACTACACGCAGACGCCCTCAATCTCATCCACAACCATGGCACACCACACACACACGTTACATTCAGAAGTGCTCCCGCACTGCTGAACGGCTATGGAGGAAATCACGCTCTGCAGCAGATTTCCTTCACTACAAGTTTATGCTACGTTCCTACTCCTCTACCCTCAACCTGGCCAAACAGCAGTACTTTACATCACTAATATCAACTCTGTCCTCTAACCCAAAACGTCTTTTTGCCACTTTCAATACTCTCCTCCGCCCACCACCTCCCCCCATCCCTTCCTGTCTCACAGCTGAAGACTTTGCCAACCATTTTACTCATAAAACTCAATCTATCCACAATGAACTCTCCTCTCACCGTGGCTCACACACTTCACTCTCTCAACTAACTCAACCAACCAACAACACCCAATCTACCCCCCCCCCCCTCCATTCCTACAGCCACTCTGGACTTCTTTACCCCTGCAACAGAAGATGAAGTATCCATCCTAATATCATCCTCTCACCTCACCACCTGTCCTTCAGATCCTATTCCATCTCAGCTCATCCCTCCCCTCTCTACTACACTAATCCCAGCTCTCACACTTATCTTCAACCTTTCCCTTAACACTGGCACATTTCCATCATTTCTAAAACATGCCATAATTACACCCACTCTCAAGAAACCCTCATCCGATTCTGACGTTGCATCTAACTATCGCCCTATCTCTCTACTCCCCCTGGCTTCCAAACTGCTGGAGCAGCTCGTCTATAACCGCCTTACCAGTTTCATCTCCTCTAACTCTCTCCTGGACACTTTCCAAATCCGGCTTTCGGCCCCAACACTCCACTGAGACAGCCCTCATAAAAGTCACCAATGACCTGCTCACCGCCAAGTCTAAAGGCCACTTTTCTATTTTGCTTCTCCTGGATCTCTCTGCCGCCTTCGACACAGTTGACCATTCAATTGTACTCCACACTCTCTCCTCCCTCGGCATTCGAGACACTGCTCTCTTGTGGTTCTCATCATACCTCCAAGAACGATCATTTAGCGTCTCCTTCTCCAGCACATCTTCTTCTCCTCACCCCCTGTCTATTGGCGTACCCCAAGGATCAGTCCTAGGCCCCCTCCTCTTCTCCATCTACACATCCTAATAAACTCTTTTGGGTTCCAGTACCATCTCTATGCAGATGACACCCAAATCTATCTCTCAGCACCAGATCTATCCCCCTCTCTTCTAGCACACGTCTCCGACTGCCTCTCTAGTATATCCTCTTGGATGTCCGCCCACCATCTGAAACTCAACATGTCTAAGACTGAACTCTTAATCTTCCCACCCTCTACTACAGCTTCAATTCCTCACATCTCTCTCTCTGTCAACAACGCCATCATCACTCCCACCTCCCAAGCCCATTATCTCTGGGTTCTACTGGGCCCTGCCCTCTCTTTCATCCCACACATACAGTCTCTAACCAAATCCTGTCTTTTCCATCTAAAAAACATATCCAAAATACGCCATTACCTTACACAAGACACTACTAAGATTCTAATACACTCTCTCATCATTTCTCGTCTTGACTATTGCAACTCGCTCCTTGATGACCTGCCCATCACTCGCCTCTCCCCACTTCAATCCATAATAAATGCCTCCGCCAGACTCATCTTCAGTACACATCGTTCAGTGTCGGCAGCTCCTCTTTGTCAATCACTTCACTGGCTTCCCTTAGCCTCCAGAATAAAGTTTAAAATCTTGACCCTAACTTATAAAGCCCTCAACAACAGCACAGCCCCATACATCTCTGCTCTCATCTCCAAATACTCCCCCACACGCACTCTTCATTCTGCTAATGACCTTCTTCTTTCTACCACTCTTGTAACCTCCTCTCACTCCCGCCTCCAGGACTTTTCTAGCGCTGCCCCTATTCTCTGGAATTCCCTGCCTCGCTTCACCTTGCTATCCTCCTGCCTTAAACCCTTAAAACATCAATAAAAAAGCACTTCTTTAAAGAAGCCTATAACCTTCCTACCTAACATGCTCAGCACTACTCTCTCCCTACTGTACTACATAAAACTTTAACCTTTAGATTGTAAGTCTGCGAGTTTCAATCCTGCGCAGTGCTTTAGGGAAAGCGATATGGACACTGGATTCCAAGCTCAAAGACAGGGCCACCCATTCTTTGCAATGTATGAATCTTTAACTTGTCATTGCCTGTAACTTAACTTATGTATAGCGCTACGGAATATGTTGGCGAGTTACAAATAAACGATAATAATAATAATAATAATAATAATAATAATAAAGAGCTAACAATCTATTTTCCTGCAGCATACATTGTACATTTGCACTGTTGCTGACCTAAGGTGTAAGTGTTAGCAATGTTTGAAGTGTGCAGTGTAAATAGGATGCTTGCGCGAGGGCAAACCATTTGTTTACCTGTGTAACTGGGCATTTTGTAATGGTAATGTTATTAGTTGTAAGTTAGTGTTGTAAAATGGCGGCGATTGTCTATGCTTTACGCAGGTGTGGTGTATTTTTTGCTGTCCCCAATACTGTATTTTGTACCTCATACGAGCCTATGTAAAAGTCTTATGTGCTTGGTGGTGTTATGCGTTTTTAGGTGTCGTGTAGCCTCGTTTTCTTCGGCCGACATTTTTTTTTTTGCTTAGAAGATTTTCGTTTGTGGAAACTTGGCAAATTGTGGTTAAATTGTTGTGCAAACCTGACTCCCAGATGTCGTGGATTTCCCCCCGTGCTGTGAGTGGTGTTTGTTTTGTTTTTTGGGTTAATTTTGGTGGTGTTATTTTTGTTTTTTGTATGTGCGCGGTTCAGCCTTTAACTTTGTATTTTTTTGACCTTGTATTATTTGTTTTTTCTAAGTCATAATTTTGTATAAAAGTATTATGTGCTTGGTGGTGTTATGCGTGTTTAGGGGTCATGTAGCCTCGTTTGCGAGGTCCTCATTGAGGCCTGCAGTTTATGTCACCCTCCGCAAATGCGGCCACTGACACAGAAATGATCAGTCTATAATTTTAATGGTAAGTGTATTTTACCAGTGAGACAGAATAACAAAACAAAAAACAAGAAAAACGGATGTAAACATTTTTATAAACTGATGTGCAGGTCAGTGAGGGAAATAAGCATTTGATTCCCTATCAATCAGCAAGATTTCTGGCTCCCATGTGTCTTTTATACAGGTAACGAGCTGAGATTAGGAGCACTCTCTTAGAGAGAGTGCTCCTATTCTTAGCTTGTTACCAGTATAAAAGACACCTGTCCACAAAAGCAATGAATCAATCAGACTCCAAACTTTCCACCATGGCGAAGACCAAAGAGCTGTCCAAGAATGTTATGGACAAGATTGCAGACCTACACAAGGCTGGAATGGGCTACAAGACCATCGCCAAGCAGCTTGGTGTGAAGGTGACAACAGTTGGTGCGATTATTCGCAAATGGAAGAAACACAAAATAACTGCCAGTCTCCCTCTATCTGATGCTCCATGCAAGATCTCACCTCGTGAAGTTTCAATGATCATGAGAATGGTGAGAAATCAGCACAGACCTACACGGGAGGATCTTGTAAATGATCTCAAGGCAGCTGGGACCATAGTCACCAAGAAAAGAATTGGTAACATACTACGCTGTAAAGGACTGAAATCCTACAGCACCCGCAAGGGCCCCCTGCTCAAGAAAACACATGTATAGGCCTGTCTGAAGTTTTCAATTCTCTTAGAGTTGATCCTTTGTTTGGTTATAGCCAAAATGTGAGCACTTAGGTAGTAGATATTTTTGTTAACTGTGTCCTTGAAGATGGGCACAGAGAGAAATAACAAAAAAGGGGGGAACACTAAATATTTTATGAATTGCGACATACTAGATTTAAAAAAAAAAAATAGAATGAAAATTATTTAAAATAATTTTTATAATTAAAATCTGATCGTTTAAAACAAAGAATATGTACAAACAGATCTCTGAATTTATTCTCCAGAGAATACAATGACGTCACTACAGTAATTGGTTTAGATATAATGTGATATATTTTTTATTTTTAAAAATGGCTTATAACATATACATTTTTGTCCCTTAAGATTTATACAATTTCTCTATAGCTGCTAAGTGTATGTGGTAGGAGATATTAGTCTTTTACAAATATTGGTTAGAGTTGCTCTATAGATTGCAACACTAACTATATTAGAATAAGTGACTGTTGACACTTTAAATGTTGCTTTTTATATAGCAACATTAATATCTGTGTAAGTAATAATTTACTATTCCCAAAGTATATTGACATATATATTTGTGATTTATTTTACATAAACGAATTAAATGTGATAACATTCAAATGAAAAAATTAAATAGTGTAGAGCTGCAGTCTATGTGAGAACCTGTGTG